>PVLD010015396.1:0-24164 GCA_004027595.1 Dinomys branickii | reverse complement strand
AGAGGTGGGAAAGCACATATGCTCACAGTGGACCACCTGGCTCCACCCTGTCGTCGTGCTATGGGTGGGGGCGGGTCCAGTCCATGAGGTTTTAGTCACATTTTTTAAAAAGAAGGGTTGCAAGTTACACCTGCAAAGAAATTGAAGTAAAATTTTATTTTACCAAGGCTGATCAGGAAATCTTCCCACTACTGCATAGGCTCAGGAGGAGAAGTAATAAGAAGCAAATCTCAGCGGAAGACAGTTTGTCAGTAAGTGCCAGAAGGTGGGCAGCAGAGCTCTTGGGATTAGGGCAAGGTAAACAGTAGGGGTCAGTCCACTCCTCGTCTCGGGAAGGTCGGGAACGCAGTGGGAATTTGGGGTTACGTCCATCTCGCAGAGCCAGACCCCAGGTGCTTTAGGACTACAAAGCTATGTCACGGTCTTCGTGTATCCTCTAACCCTGGGAGTCTCTGTGACATTTTAAATTGTTCATTTGAGAGCCAACCAGGTGGAATACAGTATTCAGACACAGATTATATTTGTAGAATGTGAAAAGCTGAACATCTGAATGGATTCAAGTTACATGTAAGGAAAAAACATATCTGTTAGGGTCATGATTTGTTGCTAAGGGGATGTTCTCATAGAATATTAGAATTGCAAGCTCCCAACGAAGGAATGTGCAGCCATGTAATATTCAAGTCCTTCCTACACTAAAATGATCCACTGTTTGTGTGAGAATCTATCTGTTGTTTTTCTGAAATTTAAATTTAATGGAGCACCCTGAATTTTGCTGACCTTGCAAACCCTGCTCTGAAGCCTTCGCAGGCATTAGCAAAATCTCACCAGGTAGAAAAACTTAGAAAACTATTAGAACTATTTACTATGTAGGAAACTATGACTGCTACCGAAAGCCTATTTATGTGCTGTTGTAGGCTTTTTTTGTTTGTTTCGTTTTGGTACTGGGAATCGAACTCAGGACCTTGCACTTGCCAGGCAGGTTCTTGTGCTGCTGAGCTGTATCCCCAGCTATGTGCTGTTGTAGAATGTTTAAACGTATAACCGAAATATTTTATCTTCCAGTTCGAGTTGAGAATGTTCATGTGATGCCAGTTTGTTCTTTTTTTTTTTGGTGTTAAACTTGGTCACTTGGGTAAGGTGGTTTTCATCAGATTTCTCTACCCATTATTTCTTAAAATATTTGTCCTTGTATTTTCTTTGTGTATATTTTCCTCCTTCTGGCCCTCCTATCATTAAGATACCATTGCTCCCAGTTCTATCTTTCATATCTTTAGCTTTTCTTTTATAGTTTTTTTTTTCTTTTGCTGCCCTCTGGAGCATTTGTTAGGGTGGGTTTCCAGTTTACATATTTGTTGTTCAGTAGTGACTGTCTATGTATCACCTCTGTTGTTTTCATTACTTAAAATATTTTTATGTGTAGCATGTCTAGTGGATTCTATTTTCATTAATCCTTGTCCTTGTTTCTTATAGGGCTTCCGCACTGGCCAAGTCAGTGTGCAAGGCCATGTGGCGGGTCCTCAGGAGTTGAACAGTCATGTGGCCTCAAGTCCCTGGCATTCATAAGGATCGAGATTATGCTTATTTAAATATCCTTGTGTTATTTAAACACAAGAATCAACAGCACATCATCTTCCCCTCCAGTTTTGCTTTTACGCCGTTGGCAACAATCCTCAGGTGGAGTGAAACATGTTTCATTTGTTGTCTTTTTAAAGTTGTAGTTGAGTGATATAATTACTTTGGATGAAAGGTTTGTTTTCATCCTCTGGAAGTACCCACCTCTCTGTGTGTGTCTCTAGTTTTGTATCAAAACGTGCTTCAGTCCCCTAGGCACTGGTAGAGGAAGGAACTGGAAGAGCAAGCATCTCCTGGGCTGCGGGGAACAGCTGCTCTCTTTCCAAGCAAAGCTTTTAAAAATATTTTTTAATTTTAATTTTTTTTTACTTTTTTATTTTAAAGAGAATTTAAAAAGAGAACAATAGCAAAATACCAACAACATGCACAAAAACAAAACAAAGCCAAAACAATAAGACTGTTACAGGGTTCAGAACAAAATGAAAGGGAAGCTTTTATATTGTCTCGATACAAAGGTTGTGGTCACCAAAATCTGCTGTAAAGAGATGGACACAATGATTCTGAGGTCCTTGGAGAGAGAGGAAAGGACAGAACTGTGAAAGGAATTGGGATGAATAGATTGGAGATCCCAAGAGAGCAAAGGATTGTGGGGGTCAGAGCATTAGTGAAATTCAGCCTGAAGGAAGGGGAGAGTTGCCCAGGAGTGGGATGCTTGTTACTGAGGTAACATTGGAATTAACAGTTCCTGGCAGGGAGAGGATCTGGGTTATGACCATGGATGTGGGCTCCTGAGTTGAGTAGCAGGTTTTCAATGGGAAAAACCACTGGAAGTGGAAGGTCGAGAAGCAGAGAGGGCAAGGTGTATGTGAGTTCACGAAGAACCAAGGCGGGATAGTCCTGAAGACAGTGAGCCCAGCACTGAGTTCGGGGTGGTGTTGAGCCCAGCAGGTGACAGCAGCAAGCAGGTGAAATGCAGGGCATAGTCTGATGTGGGATTCAAAACTTTTGTTTTAATTGTGGTTTTTATCTTGAGATAGGGTCTTCCTATGTCATCTGGGCTGGCCTTCAACTCTCTTTGTAAGGGACGGCGACTTTTAGTACATCATTTTAAGATAGACAAGCCTCAAAATGTGTCTTGAGAAACATCCTGGAGGGGTTGTAAAGAATTAACTTTGCAGTCCTGACTTTGCCCTGGAATTCTTCTCCTTGCTTGAGTTGTTAAAAGTATATATCACTGTGGCCAGAGCCTGACCCGGTCACCTGGTGCAAGGAAAACAACTGTGGCCAGGCCTAAACATTCCAATCTATTACCATGGAGACCAAAAATGTATATAAGGTGAGAACAAAGGCAGTTAAGGGCCACACTCTCTGATTGGGAATGGGGGGCAATGACTGGTCCAATTGGTTCTAAATTAAAGTTAATTAAAACTCCATTTGTTCTGAATGAGTTCTTTGATCTGCAGAGTTCAACCTGATTTTTGATTTTTACCGTAACATCTTTATAGGCTGGGCTGATCTTAAACTCATGATCCTCCTGCTTCAGCCTCCCAAGAGCTGTGATTACAGGCATCCACTGCCACTCCTGACTCACTTGATCTCCCTCTTTCTTTCTTTCTTTCTTTCTTTCTTTCTTTCTTTCTGTCTCCCTTTCCTTTCCTTTCCTTTCCTTTCCTTTCCTTTCCTTTCCTTTCCTTTCCTTTCCTTTCCTTTCCTTTCCTTCCCTTCCCTTCCCTTCCCTTCCCTTCCCTTCCCTTCCCTTCCCTTCCCTTCCCTTCCTCTCCCTTCCCTTTCCCTTCCCTTTCCTTTTGTCCTTCCTTCCAATCTTAATGGAATAAGACAGGAGAAAAGCTGCCATGGAAAAGGAGGAAGAGAACTACTCCACCTGTGTGGGCCCTGGACAGTGTTGTGGGAAACAAAGTGGAAATAGAAGGAAGTGCTTCTGGGAAAGCATGTGCCTTTCTGGAGAGCCTGGTTTTTGCAGTTAACAAGGAAACAGATCCACACACTTACCCATGTTCATATCTGACAGAAGCAAGGTGTAGAGTGATACATCAAGAATGATCACATTTCTTTTAAAAAAGAAACAGAAAGTAGAATCTCAGACACTTAGGCTGAGGACATGGCTCAGGAATAGAGCAATTGCCTAGCATGTGAGAAGCTCTGGGTTCAATCCCCAGCTTTGGAATCAAACAAACAAAGCATACAAAACCAATAAAAAACAGACCTAGGCCAAGCGTGGTGGTGCACACCTATAATCCTAGCACTTGGGAGGCTGAGGCAGGAGGATCGTTGTGAGCTTGAGACCAGCCTGGGCTACAAAGTGAGCTCAATACCAGCCTGAACTGCAAAGTGAGACCCTGCCTCAAAAAGACAAAAAAACCCAACCAAACAAAAACAAAACAAAACAAAAAACCAAACCAAAACAACAACAACAACAACAAAAAACAGACCCAAAAGCCAAGTATTGCTATCCATCTCATTTTGGTGCATGGAAATCTGCTTGCGTTTGAACAGAGAAAGTTTGGAAGAAATTGGCAATAGGAGTGATTCTCTAGAGTTCTGTTTCTACTTGTGAAATTAAAAATGAATCTGAAGGAGGAGCTGGGTGGACCTATTGACCCCTCACTGGTTACGAGTGTTGGGAAGGGTGGACTGTTGTATTTTGATTCCAGTGGTGCACTGAGCGTGACCAGGGAAGAACCGTGTGGTGTCACTTACAGAAAGGAGATGTTGTCACTGCCAGGCATCTGGGAAGAAGCAAATCTTGGATTAAGGAATGTGATCAGAAGAGGGAAGAGGGCAATAAGGACCTGTGAAAGTTGGGCCTGGGATCTCAGGAGAGGATGGAGTTCATTGTTGGCTGTGGAGTAGCAAGTTTGAAGCCTGGCAGAGAGATGAAATTCTGTGAGGGCTCCACGGAATAATCAAGAGATCAAGTACTGTCCACACTGCAACTGTGAGTCATGAGTATGGCTACTTCAATTTAAATTCACTGAAAGGAAGTAAAATAGAAATTCAGCTCCCCGCTGGCAGTACCATATTGTAGGTGCTCAGTAGCCACATGGGGTTAGTGGCTGTGGTACGCGTGAAGGCAAGTCTAGAATATTTTCACCATGGCCAGAAACTCTGCTGGCCAGAACTGTGCTTAGGGCTATGTGGCCCTGGGAGTGACCATATATCTGTGTCGTTCTACAGAGTTACTGAGTAAGCATGTAGTTCAGCTATGCTGTGCTGAAGTAAGAGGAGGGACTCTTGTGCCTAGGATGGGGTCTAAGGTGTGATCAAGAAATAAGATTAATGTTTAAATTTTAAAAATTGTTACAATAAAAGACATGTTGCCATTACTTCCCTTCAAAAGCTCCCTTACTTCGAATATGCTTATCCTGTCATTCCCGCCACTTGCTGATACAGTTCTGGGGGTACCTTGTCGTAAGTGTCTGGTGGCACTGTGTTGGGCCTGCCTTGACGTTCTGAAATGATCCAAAATGTGTACCTTTCCCAGTCATGTTGACTTTGGGACGATCCAGGTGCCACAGTGTCAAATCCAGCGAGTAAGGTGGATGGAGAACACCTGGTAATGGTTTTATTTGACGGATATTGCCCTAAATGGTTGAGCAACAAGGGGTGATCATAGGATGTAGTGAAGGTTTAAAGTATAAAATTATTATGGTAAAAGACACAAGGCCATGCATCGCCTTCAAAATACTCAAAACACTCCCTTTCACTTTGAGTACACTTACCCCATAGCTCTTGACAGTGTGTCTTTTACTCTAATAAGATTTTAAAAATGTAAACATTCCCTGAAACTTTTGCCCATCCTTGGTGTAAAGAGGAGGGCAGAGGCCTGGGGCTTAGAGCTGCAGGACGGAACCATTGTGATCAAGGCACCAAGCTCCGTGGGGAGGCTGAAGGGCAGTGTGTGCGGTCAGATTTCGGGTCTGCTGGAGCTTGGGAGGAGCTGAGACGTGGGAGGAGGGGGCGGGAACACAGGTTGCTGAGGCTCTGTTCCTGTCGTCCAGGCAGTGAGAAGTAAAGCGTGGCATTATTTTATACCTAAAGCTGATAAGGCCTGAGTATGCTGGTTCCACACATAGAAAAATTATTTGTATTGACTTCAATAGGGGGAATTTACTTAGCTTGGGTGGCTCAGCAGGAGCATCTTGTAGGGTTAGATAGCTGTGGGGCTTGGGAAATGGTCAGCACTGGGTGATGATCTTGTTTCTGTTCTTATGACTCTAGTGGGAAGGGTCCTGCTGATTCTCTGATCTTGGGGATGTATCATCGCCGCATTATCTTAACCCCAGTATACTATATTTGACAGCTTTGAGGTGTAGAATAGAATCGTGCTTCATCATTGAGAGTCTATAATCATTGACTCTTAAATTTGATTATTCATTTTCACATGCCAAAGACAAGCTATGTGAAAATTAAATGAATGTTTTAAAATTTTCTTTGTTTACATGATGGGTAAAATCCTCTTCTCTCTCGCTCCCTTCAATTCAAAAGGGACAGAGTGGCAATTTTTATGTTTTGTCTTTTTGAAACAGTCTCACTATGCAGTTCAGGCTGGCCATGAGCTCACTTTGTAGCCAGGCTGGCCTTGAACTCACAAGATCCTTCTACCTCAACCTCCTGAGTGCTGGGATTACAGGCGTGTGTCACCACGCCCAGCTCAAAGATTTTAAGCAAATCTGTTTTTTTTTTTTTTCTATTTTTCAAATATCTGGAGATTTTTGTGTGGAGCTCATGAGGGTGAAAGGCACTAGCTACCCAGGAGCAGCTTTTAACCCAGGGAGGAAATTATAAGTTCATGGTTTGTTCTGTGGTCAACACCATTCTTTTCTAAATTATGGCTTAAATTGTGCAAGAAAATAATTGGAAACACAATAATGAAATAATGGTGTTATTCCTCTTGTTTCTATGGAGACGAGAATAAATTGAATCCATTGCTCTGAAACATTGCCTGAAAGTATACTTTAGCATCTCACAGTGGGTGTATTCATTAACAATTTTAATCTGTCAGCTTCCATCAAAAATGGCACAGCACTCGGAGAAATATTTCACAGCTGTACTTTTAGCTGGTTTTGATTATGTTGAAAGAAAGCAGTGAAGTAGAAACAGTCATCCTTATGTTGAAAATTTAGGGCGTTTCCTAAAAGTGGCCTGGCAGGTACTGACCTAAAGCCCACAGCAGTTTTGCTTCCACCATCACGGAAAATGTCACTGTTGGCATCAGCTAAGCTTTGGATGATTTTTTAGGTCACTGATAATCCTATGGGAGTCCAAAGATGTGGTGTAGAAGCCAGAGGAGGTGGATTCCTAATCTCATTCAACATAAGGCAGGCAGAGAGCGTAACGAGAATCAGTGAGCCCAGAGTTTTGGTTTCCCCAGTTAACTTTTGGTTATGAGCGTTTAGTGAGAATGATAATTAGTGTGCACAGAACACACTGCTCTAGGCCTTTTCTGGAGTTTGTCCGTGCTCTGAACATGTGAATAGCATTTCTTACAGCTTGCAGATGAGGAAACAAACTTGGTCTTGCTCAAGGTCAACGCCAAAAGTGAGAGTAGGTGTTTGGGCCCAGGCTGTAGACCCTGTGCCTGCCCTCAGGACTGGTCGGTCTGATCCCCACCTGTGGTAACACCATCAGTCTTTACATATTTGAGCATCTGTACCGAGCGATAGAGAGTTAGTTGGTCCTTGCAAGAGGACTCTGGTGTATTTGATACTTTTCATATTTTTTGGTTCTGATCATTTATTCTGCTGCCTTTATGATTTTGTTTTCTCATTAAAACAAAAAACAACTCCTTTTCCATGAAGAAAGCCTTTTGGAGACAGACCAAAAGCCTGGTTCTCCCCCATGAATTTAAGAGTTGCTCTTCTCATGGTATCTTCCCAAGGAAGCAGGAGAGAAGTGTCCCTTCCGCCACCTCCTGTCAAGGCAGAGGTTGAGTTCCCCCAAATCCTGGTTCTAATGGACTGTCGGAAGAACAGCTTCAGACAAGTTAAATGTAGCTGAATTAATTTGAGCAGTGAAAAGATTCATGAACTGGGTGCGACCTGATAACCAGCGAAGGTTCAGAGGGTGCCACCCAGAGAAGTGGACTCTGCGGTGTTTACAGGTCAAAAAAGGAAGTGGTACACAGAAACAGTCTGTTAGTCCGAGCTCAGCATTCGCCTCATTTGCGCATGATTTTGCAGACTGCAGCCTGTGATTGGATGAAAGCACGGGGGCTATGATTGGCCGAGATTTAGTTACTTGTCACAAGCAACACACTCTCAAGTTAGGTTGTAACTTATTTACTAATTAAGCTAGGTTAAAGACCACTATGTATAGAGGCAGCTTTAGGTGAAATACAATGTTTTTCCTTTTGCTATTGGGAATTGAATCCAGGTCTTTGCACTGAGCTACATCCCCAGGTCCCCTTCTTTATTTTTTATTTTGAGACAGGATCTTGCTAAAGTGCTCAGGCTTGGTTCAAACTTGTAATGCACCTGCCTCGACCTCCCAGAGCGCTGAGATTGAAGGCATGCGCTACCACACCATACTCAAATTCAATTTAATTTCACAAGACCTACCGTGATTCATATGGCCTGATGCTCATGACTGGAATACATTTCTTTGTGTACTTGCTGAGGGGAGCCAAACCTTTTCTTAAAATCAAAGCCATAAATGTGTGTAGTTAAGAACAAAGGGAAATAGTTCTATAGCTTTTGTCACCACACAGCTGTCTTCTAACCTACCCAGCTATTTGCTGGGAAGTACTTGCAATTTCCTGCTTTGTTACTCTTAGCTGTTACCTACCCACTTTCCATTCCTAGAGATGCGATGTGGGTAAGCTGTCCTCACCCCGCCCTCCCGACCTAGTTACGTCAGTCGAGGTGTTGTTACATGATTAAGGCCTGCCTGGAGTTACCAGCAAGTACTTCATCCGGTAGCAGTGTAGCATCATTCGTTTTACTCTCTGGATATCAGTTTTTTCTTGAGCGAATACTAGATTCACTTAAAAAAACTTTTAAATCGTTGTCATCACCATCACCACCATCATCACCATCACCGTCATCTTAGCGTTGCTGGGGACGAGCCTGTCCTAGGCAAGCACTCTACCCCTGAGCCACACCCCCGCCCTAGATTCCCTGCCTACAATTTGCTTCGGCAACTGGACACACAAATTTAAATACCACGTGCTTTCTCTTCTGTGAGAAAACCAAAGTGTAAATAAATGAAAGTGAAAAGCAAAAGGTAGGTCACAGGAGAGAGGGACACAGAGTTCTACAAGTGAGAAGGGGGCCAAGAGATGGAGGGGGGGGAGAGGAGCAGGAGGGGGTGTGAAAAGGGTGAGGCTGTGCTGTGTACGCGTGCCAACTCCCCACGAGGACTGTGCCACTGTGTATTGCCGACCCGTACCAGTAAAAATAGAAATGAAGCCTGTGGTGGTGGCACATGACAGTAATCTGAGCCCTCAGGAGGCTGAGGCAGGAGGATCTCTGCGAGTTCAAGGCCAGCCTGCACTACATAGTGAGATCCTATCTCAAAAAACTGAAAAAAATCGTTTAGTCTTCCATGAAACTATCTAAAAGCTTCACCAAATCCATGAAAAACCTGTCAAAATAAAATTTTAAACACTCAAATAACTCAGATATTATTTCGCCCCCAGAGTGGGGCTGCCTGTCCCCATCTCTTTGTCCTGTGAGGATGAAGACCACTGTTGCTGTGGGCCCTCTCTTCTCTGGTTTTCTGGAAGGGATCCCCTCTGGGGTCATCTCTTCAATTTGCTATAGCGTATTTTTCAGTACTTTCTGGTAAAGGTACATATTAGAATTTGTGTGTGTCTTAAATATCTTTGTTTTACCTTCACACTCCATCGTTTGTAAGAGTGGATATAGAATTTGTTTTAAAATCAGTTCCACCCCAAAGCTTCAAGGCACTTTTCTCTCCTTACTCAGTACTGCTGTAGGAAGCCCTTGGCATTTGGATTCCAGGGTTTGCATTATACCATGTTGGTTTTTCTTTGTAACAAGTTGTAAGGTTCTTTTCTTATCTATGGAGACACTTTATTGCAGTGTGACCTGGCTTTCTTTCTCTTCTCGCTTTCTCTCTCTCTGTCCTTCCTTCCTTCCTTCCTTCCTTCCTTCCTTCCTTCCTTCCTTCCTTCCTTCCTCTCTCTGTTGCCTCTCTCTGTTTCATGGATTTAGTCAGTTTTCTCTAATGGAAGAGTTAATTAAAGCCTCTCAGTGCTGGTAAATTTAGCTCTTTGATAGTTCTGTCCCCTCCATTTTCTGTTCATTTGTTTTCTGGAACTGACTTAGGTGTTGGAGTTCCTGACTAAGTTCATTTTTCTTGGCCTTTTCATCCTTTCTTATATTAAAAGCTTCAAAAGGGAGAGAGAAGGAAAGTTCCGAGTATGGTATAAAATACGTGCCTCAGGTAGCAGCGGTTACGAATTACTTTTAGTTCACATACACCGTGCAAGTGAGAGAGGCCTAACAGGATCGTGACCTATTTCTGTTGTTTATCTTAAGCCCTTTGTCGTTTACAAGTTCTGTGTTTGATCTGAGCCTATTCATATTTCCTTAGCACTGATTGCTGCACCTTTTGGGCGGAGCTGTACTGAGGATTTCGCGCTGAGCTACATCCCAGCCTTTTCTGAATTTTTTGAGATGGGGTCTTGCTAAATCACCAAGTTGCCCGTTCTGGGTTCAAACTTGTGATCCTCCTGCCTCAGCCTCCTGGGGTGCTCATTAGTCCATCTTCCCCTTGTCTCTGTCTTTTTAGAAATCTGCGGTGAGTTAATTCAGTTCATTCTTTTCATCCACTTACTCACATATTCAACCCGTACTGGGAGCCTAGTATGTGCTGGACCACAGGAGGCACCAGGGAATCCAAGCTGATGAAACCAGACTCTCGTCTTCAAAAGCCAAGAGCAGGACGCAGAAAGGCAGTTCTCTAAATGCACTGCATTCTTCCAGGCCACTGGCCTTGCACACAATGTTTCTTCTGCCTGGACCTCCTGCCTGCTCCCCTGTATTTTCCCAGGGGTGTGGAGCCTTCCTGCTCCCTGCCACGCCTTCACTAACTTCCCTGGCTGTGATTCCACGTCCCTTCGTGTCCCCACTCTGCCCTAAATATACCTCTGGTACATTAGTGCTGCTTTCTCCCAGGCCCCTGAGAATCACCCAGCAATAGTTTGTCCCCATCCCCTAGGGTCCTGGGTGGGACGTTGAACTTTGTGTCCGCAGAGAGCTGCTAGAGAAGCTCGCTTGTCCAGCTGTGCCGTGCTGCAAGCCCTAAGGAGTGTCCTCCCGGCTTCTGGCAGTCCCTGGCGTCCTGTTGGGATAACTATTTAGGTGTGTGCCTCATTTTCCCCTTACTGATGCCAGCACACTCCCAGTTGGCCACTCTGAGATTTAACTCCTGTCATCAGCCCAGAGGCCCAGAGCAGATATGGAGGCAGCTCCTGGGGTGGGGCCTTGCTACTCTGTGGGGAGAGAAGCCCACGTTCCCTTAGCTGAGGAAATGTGTCACCTCCACAAGATGTGGAGGTTCCAGAAGGGCATCCATCCACACAGCTCTGACCTGCTTACCAGAATCTCTACTGGAGCCCGGACCTTCCCGATGCACCTGACCTGGCCGAGAGGTCAGAAGCGCCTGGAGCTCTGCGAGCTGTTGAACTGGGGCTACCTGTGGATCCTGCGCACACTCACACGTCTAGGGCCCCGCTGAGCATGGAGCACAGCTCTCTGCAGCTTCATCCTCCTGGTCTCCCAGTGCTGCAGTGTGGCTCTTATGCAGCATTTCCTGCACTTGTGCTCGGGGCCAACTGAATGCACCTGCAGGTCAGGGTGGCACTGCGTCAGCTGCCAGCAACGGGCAAGCCAGCTCCAAGTCCCCAGTGGACCTTCTCAGATCCCTCCTGGTCTCACTTGTGTCAGTGGAAACCTCAGGGCAGACATCAGCCTGAGACAAAAGATGCTAAGATTTTATTAGCGGAGATGCGGTGAGAGTCACTAGGGAGGGACCAGCTAGACTGTAATTCCAGTCTGGTCCCAAGAGAAAGAGTAGGGTACAGAAGCCACAGTGTGTTCAAGCCAACTGCAGCAGTTCATGGAAGCTGACTGAAATTTTCAAGAGTTTGGCAAGCCGGATTTTAAGCACAGGCATTATTAAAAACAAAATCAGATGAACTTGCAGTTCACTAAATTATATTAAAAGTCATTGTTTCCTAAATGTTTTACTACAGTTTGTTGTCATCTGCGGTCTTGTGGCCACACAGGTCTGTGGCAAATGTTTGGTGGCAAAGTTGAGCGAGATGGGACAATGCTGGCTCTTCCCACTCTGTGTTCTGTGACCACGTGCCTGCAGCATAAAACCAGTTACAGCTGGACCTTGTGTGCCACAGAACCTGACAAACACAGCTGGGCTGTGTGGCACATGCCTATCATCCTAGCACTCAGGAGGCTGAGGCAGGAGGACTGCAGTACATTTGAGGACATCCTGGCTACATGGTGAGACCATGTCTCCAAACCAAACCAGACCAAACCTCAAAGAATTTTTTAAAAAATTGACAAATGCTTCAAACCAGGGCCTGATTGGTTGTCTTGTTGATGGCCAGGTTTGAGAAAGTGGTGGAGAGAATACTAATTATGCATATTGAGTTAATGACCATTGTGAATAATTCAAAAGTCAAGGGTTTCTTCTGCCAGTGTCTGAGAACCTTTGTCCAACTGAGTCAACAAAGAATCCATCCATATCATGGTCTAACAGGTAAAGTTTGGATACATGGACACCACACACACACACACACACACACACACACACACACATTTTCGTAGCACTGGGAATTCAACTCCAGTTGATCAGTACTCACGCTGATCCACATCCTCAGCAGTTTTTTATATTTAAATTTGAAACAAATTTCTGCCTTGCCTGGGCCGGGCTTGAACTTGTGATTCTTTCTGCCTCAGCCTCATAAAGTGCTGGGATTGCAGGTGTGCCCGCCACCATGCCTGAGTTCTGATATGTGCTTATCTTGGTTTAATTTTGCCTTTTGTATGAGCATAAACTGAAGTGTCAACCAGCACTCATGTTGGAGCTGTGCTCAGTTGTCCGAGGTGAGCATAGGCTGACTGCTCACGCTGAGTTCTGCAAAGTCGGACAACAAATTCTGTGGGAATCAGTGGCCACGTGGAACTTACAACGAACGGGATTGCATGTTGTGTCATTTATGAGTTGTGCGTCACACATCCTTTATATCTGTATGGTTGATGATTAGCTCCTGTGGTTGGTGAACAGCAGAACATCCTGGAGCTGGGCAGGTGGGCTGGGAGCAACAAGAGACTGCTCGAGTCAGAATCTGCTGGAAAGGAATCCTGGGCCCCCTGGGGTGGTTGTGGTTCAATCCTCTGCATTCAGCTGCTGATTGCAGTGGCCTAAGGTCTCAGCCTGCTCAAGAGGGGCCTAGGGTAGGAATGGCACCTCACAGTGGTCTGGCACTAACGCAAGAGGGCTGGCATCAGTGGCCTGTGGCTGTGGCTGCCCGCAGCGAGGCGGGGACTCCTTGGGTCCTCTGCAGCTGAGGCCAGAGCTCCAGACATCAGATGTGAGTGCACAATGGAGGACTGTCTGAATCGGGGGATGGGACACTAGGCTGGAGAACTGGTATTTATTAGACTACCTTAGAAATCCACGTGTTTATGAATGACAAAAAGGCTCGGTGATGTCCTGCGTTCCACTTTGTCTGTTGCAGAATTTCTTCCACTGACCTGATCAAGATGCCATTCCCTGGGCTGGCGTGTTAAGGTCTTTAGGGTCAGTGTCCTGCAGAACATATCCGGGGGAAATGCAGGGCTGGTGAGAAAACAAAGGTCAGATCCCAAGGGGCTGCCTCTGGGCGCTGAGTGCTTTCATTCGTATGCTGTGGTCCTCTCAGGCTGCGCTGATCTGACTTGCATTTTGAAGAGAGCCCCCGGGGGAGGTATGGAGGGTGGATGGGTGTGGGAGCCATGGAGGAGTCGGCCTGTACAGCAGGCTGCCCTGTCTCCGCAGGGACGCACGGTGTGGTGCTGGCTCAGATCTGGTGGGGGCAGAGGACGAAAACCAGAGCCAGGTGTAAGAGGAAGCACTGGTAGGGTTATGGTGGGTTGCTTGGACTTGTTATCTAACTCAGTGTTATTCTAGTATTTTTGTCTTTTTGAGACAGGGTCTCTCTATGCAGTTCAGGCTGGCCTCGAGCACACTTTGTAGCCCAGGCTGGTCTCGAACTCCCAACGATCCTCCTGCCTCAGCCCCCCAAGTGCTAGGGTTAGAGGCGTGCGCCACCAAGCCCGCCCTCAGTGTATTCCGGGCCATGCTTTGTTCTCATGTCCAAACTGGCCTCCTCCCTTCCTCCTTCCCTTTCTTTCTCTCTTCTTCGGTTATTTTCTTCTATTATTCACATGTCCTGGAAATGCTGTCTTTAACACATTCACCCACCAGAGTAGCTTCTCTGTGTGTGTCCTGTCGGGATCCAGTTTGCTGGGTTCCACGTCAGGTCTTCTGAGGAGAACGGGCAGCACCCTCGAATGACGTCACCCTCTGTGCCTGGCGGTTTGTGATCGGGAGATCCCCAGAAGTCAGCATGGCCTGCAGGTCTGTGGCACAGTTACGCAGGAAATGAGGGCGAAGCAGACACCCTCCTCATGCAGTTACCCCGAATGGGTTGGTTCCCATACTCGTTGTTGTTCGTTGCTTTGGAAGAATTTATTTTGCAGAAGATTTTGTTTTGTTAACTTGATGGAGGGTGAGTTACAAAGATTCCAGACACGGCCTCTCTTTTTTCACGCTGAGTTGTTTTATTGGCAAATAATACCTCTATTTTGGTAATTAAAAAAAAAAATGTTATCAGCTTCGATGCTCTTTTTCTACTTTCCTCAGGCCGGGAAGTGTAAATCAATAACTGAAATTCGTTTCTGTGGTACTCAGAGTTCTCATTTACGCCTCGTGAATCACCACGGATAATAGATGGACCGGTGGAGAGATAATTAACGCATCTGCAGAAAGGAGCCGCCTCGCCTGAAGAACACTAAGGGGACTCGGGGAATAAGGGGCCATGTTTCTTTCCCCCTCTACCTCTAGAATTTTAAAATTGCTGTCCACCAGGCATGAAGCATGTTTTCAAAAACGCCAGAAGAATCAGTTTTGGGTTTTCAATTTGGAGAACTTCCTCAGATCTGGAAAGTGTAGCTCAAGCTGAAGTGAAGTGATCTTTTGCCTTCGGCATATTTACCTTCCGAAATACAAGGTTTTTTTTTTTTTTTTTTTTTTTTGCGGTACTGGGAATCGAACTCAGGACCCTGCGCTTGCTAGGCAAGCGCTTATTCCACTGAGCTATATCCCCAGCCCTATATTTACCTTCCGGAGAACACAATTTTGGCCTCTGTCTTCACGCTTCCTTGTTTGCCTGGGGAGAAGTTGCTCAAGGGGCTGGAGTCCTGGGTCGTCTGTACGCTGTGGGGGGTGCTGGGAGGCTCCCTTTTGCTGCATTTTGTTTTTTTGTTTGTTTGTTTGCTTTTGAGACAGAGTCTCGCTATGCAGTTTCAGGCTGGCCTTGAGCTCCCTTTATAGATCAGGCTGGTCTTGAACTCGAAACGATCCTCCTGCCTCAGCCTCCTGAGTGATGGGATTATGGGAGAGCGCCACCACGCCTGGCTTTGCTGCATTCTGATGAGGCCTCTTAGAGAGTGAGGAAAGCTGTCAGGGTCCTGCCTCATGCCCACAAGGTAAGGGCCGTGGGCACTGCAAGGTACATGTGGCAGGGCTGGACCCTGACAGTCTTGTTTGCCAGTGGACTCTAAGCTATTTCTTATGCTGCTTGGAACAGAGAAGAGCCCAGGCAACTGCTGAATGGCTTGGCTGGGCTGAATGGCTCAGCCCAGGCAACTGCTGGGAGGCTCAGCTGAAGGTTGTCCTCTGACGGGCACAGCCTTCGGGCTCCTGTTTCCTGGGCAATTGGCCCTGGGGCAGGGTGAGGAGGAGATGGGTGTTGGGGCTGGCACTGCAGATGATGCTGGCATATCAGAAGGAGGGTCTTGGGGGCTTCTTTTCATGGTCTGGTGTCCTGAACAAAGAACTGGACAAGACACACAGTCAAGGTACTGAGGGTTACATTTATGGAAAGTGGGAAAGAATACACTCTGTAGAGTGAGAGGAGTGGAAAGCTCAAGGTGGCCCTGAGCATAAAGGGAAAGGGGTCTTCTGTATCCAAAATCGCTGGATCCCTCTCATGCAAATAAGGCATTGGAACTGTCCTATCAGATACTCATGGGACTTATGTCATGTGTAAACTGTCCAATGAGAAAGCTCCCTTGGTTTCCTGCTGTATACAAATGGATTGGGAACTGTGTCTTTTAATTGGTTGTGCCAATATGCAAATGAAGAATTGGAAAGAACATCCTCTGATTGGTCCTTTGAACAGCACCAGATTCAACACAAGGATTGGAAACAGCACTTTTCTGATTGGTTCTGTATACAGGGATGAAGGCCTGTTTCTCCCTGGAATGTCCCTCTCCCTTGTCCTGTCTTGCTGGAAAGTGTTGTAGAAAGAGGGACAAGGGACACTGTGCTCATGATTCTGAGGATGCCAGAGTTAAACCAGAGCACCATCCTGGGCACTATCTGGAGACTTACAATTTTAGGTCTGGTGACGAGTATCACGAATAGAATTATCACAGGCCTTCCAGGCACCTGTACAGGCCCCAATGCAAGGTCAGCCCTGCCTGTGGGTCCTCAATTTCCAAGAATCCGATACTAGGAGGTGAGTAGCTTTGGTACCAGGACAGGAAGCTCTCCAGGATGCACTCCCTAAATAGGGACCCTCTAGAAAGTCCACGGAAGCTAACTGCAACACACAAAATACACAAAAGATTAGGATCCAAAATATGTAAAAAGATTCCTTGGTGGCTAATGCCTATAATCCCAGCACTCTGGGAGGCTGAGGCAGGAAGATATCAACTTCGAGCCCACCCTGGGGAATTTAGCGGGACGTTGTCTCAAGATGATAGAAAGGTTTCAGAAGGCAGCTCAGTGCAAGGGTGCTGCGTTTAATCCACGACACTTAAAAAATAAAGATTCCTACAAAATCTTTAAGAAAGAGATTATAGTAAAAAAAAAAATCACTAAGAAACAGAAGAAGAATGGGCAAAAGATGTTTCACAGGAGAGAAAACTCAAGTGCTCAATAAACTTAAAAAAAAATGACCACTCTTACTGGCAAGCAGGGAACTATAAATTTTAAAATCCCTCCAGGTTACCAATCTATACTTAAGTGACAAAATATAAAGCCATGCCAAGTGTTGCTGAGGTTCTGAAGCAAAGGGGAGTTTCGTACAGTGCTGCTAGGAGTGTGCATAGGTACAGCTGCATTAGCAAACAGCCTAACATTCATTAGCAGAGCAGAATATTCCTGCAACTCAGCAATGACATGGCAAGAGATATAACTGAGAGAGTACCTGTAACATCATTATTTATAATAGGAAGAAACTAAAAACAACATGGTGTGTCTATCAAGGGAGGATTGGATAAATACATTTTGGTATACTCACAAGACAGAATATGTCCAGTGAGAACAAAGCATGTGCAGTTCCTTGTATCAATATCGGTGAACCTTAACCACAAAGTAAAAACAAATCAGAAAGAAAGTGACAGAAGAATGCATCCAGTGTGACTCCATCTGTACAGATTTGAACAACAGGCAGGGGTCCACCATCTCTTGATTAGACATGGGGTAAGGTACAGTGAAAAGAAATTAAATTACGTGGAAATCAGGACAGAAGCTACCCATGGTGCAAGATGGAAAGAGGGCGGGGTGACAGAGAAACTGGTGTCATCCCAGCCACTGGTGATGGATGGTCCAGTGTTTTTTTTTTTTTTTTTTTGCGGTACTGGGGATCAAACTCAGGACCCTGCGCTTGCTAGGCAAGCGCTTATTCCACTGAGCTATATCCCCAGCCCCGGATGGTCCAGTGTTGAAACTGGGTTGTGGTCACATAGGTCTGCTTTGTTATTATTTCTGCTATATGTTATTTAAATGCTGTAGGCATACAATTATATGTTTATGTAAATCTACCATCACTGTCTATACCCATCACATGCATACAGATGTCTGTCTCGACTGTGCGATGTAGTTTACCATTTTTGAAAAAAGAGAAGAAGGGTCAGGAGACAAGTGTGTGCTGGGTCCCCAACTGAGAGTGAGAATGGTGACTTGTGGCCAGTAATGACCGGTCTGCTCTGCACTCCAAGTGCATCCCTGCTCAGACCAGATCTCGGAGGTGCTGCTCTGATGCTACACAGTCGTTGTGGTTTATATCTAGATGACCCCCCAAAGCCTTGTGCATTTGTAGGTGGGGCTTTTGGGAGGTGATCGGATCATGGAGGCATGATACTTGTGAGTGGATTTGTCCATCAATGACTTTATAGCTAAATGTTATGTTGGGAGGTGAAGCCTGGTTGGAGAAGGTGGTCGCTGGGGGTGAGACCTGGAAGGGTCTATCTCCCTCCTCCTCCCTGGGTCTCTCTTTCTGCTTCCCACAGCCATGCTGCCCCCCGCCTTGGAGCCGGCAAACTACAGACTGAAGTCTCTGAATAAACGTTCCTTCCTTACAGTGGTGGGTGTTGGGTATCTTGTCTCAGCAATGAGAGAAGTAACTAAGGCAACACTTCCCCAGAGTGTGGGTTGATGGAGAAGAAAATGCCAAAAGGTGGAAAGCGGTGTGTCTGAGGGCACAGAGCTTACACGGGTGGAGTGTAGCTGTCATTCTTTCCACGGATATTTACTGAGGTCTTATTTTAAAATCAAGAGGAACAGGGACACACAAAGCTGAGTCTAGAAACAGAGTCCTAAAGTTTGCATAAATGAAGAAAGTGGCATTAGGAAGATGCATGTCCGGTTATATGAGAGTCAAGATAATAATAAAATCACAGTATTTCACATCTGGGAAGAGCAGGAAGACCCCTCCCTGAGTGCTCCTAGAGTCAGGCTACCTGTTTACTGCTGAGTTGTGGAAAGGCATCTGGGGTGAGGAAAAGGACAGAGAGGAAATTGCCAGGCTCACCAGGGAATGGTGAGGGGTGGGGTTTAAATGGAATAAACTACTGGTAAGTTAACATTTATTGCAAGATTTGAAAATTTTTCTACATGGGGCCAGATAATAAATATGCTAGGCTTTGTGGTCTCTGCTGCTTAATTTTGCTTCTGTGCCGGGAGACAAGTCATGGACCATATGCATGCTGCCATGTTCCAATAAAACTATATTTCTAAAAACAAGAGGTGGGCTAGATTTGGCCCATAGACCAGGTTTGACCTTGATTTATTGAATGTGAGCTGTGTATTGAGCTCTATGGAAGCACTTTATCTGCCTCATCTCAGTTCTGAAAACAACCACGAGGCCAGGGCACTTTATTACCAGTCCCTCCCGTTTACAGAGGTAGATGCCGAGATGCTGATAGAGTGCAGTCTCAGCACCAACTCGCGCAGACAGAGTTTGAATCCGAAGCTGTTTCTGCTGTTCACTCTTAGTCACTGCTGCCCTGATAATTAGAAGGCCAGAATGGGGTGGGCCCACCGTGGAAATCCTGGCTGCCAGGCTGAGTCCCCTTGATTACATAATCCAGGGCCTTGGGAGGCCCTGATATCTCTTCTTGCCTGCTTCATTCTCCCACTGAGGTTGACCTGCAGAGCAGCCTTGCCTAAGCAGCGGACCCGAGGCGGATTCTAGGATCATTCGGGAGCATCCCTGCTGGAATTCCTGCACAGCAGGCGAAGTGCAAGTCTGGTACAGTGGGAGAGGGTGATGTTGTGTCCAGCACAGGCCAGCAGCAGAGAGCCTGCAGCCCGTGTGGAAACAGTCTCAGATGAACACCACCAGGGCCAGGGTTTCTGGACTTGGGACAGCAGAATAAGTGACTTGTTCAGTTCAAGAGGAGCACTGTCCACACTGTGACTGTTGTCACCGGGAATAGCCTATCCCATGACAGCCCTTTCACTTCAAAGAGTGGCTTGGCAGGCTCAGATCTTCCATTTTCTAAGCCTTCCCAAACGCTAGATCATGTCACTTCTGTGTGGAAGGCTGACCCTGTTTTTGTTTGACTGGGAGGAAATCACTGGCTAATTGCTCCTTAACACTGAAGCCAAGAATTTATGAGAGAAGTTTCCTTTGCGTTGTTTGAAAATGGGCTAGACAGAGGATGGGAACCAGTCAACTGCTTGTGTTTTATCTAAGGGCATGTTGTCATGTCTGGAAAGGGAATTTCAGGGTCAGATCTTAAAAATCTTTATCTTACACTTTAGGCCAGAGCCTTCTGAACTGTGCTTCATAGATCCTTATTCTTACAATATAGCCTTGAAAAAGTTTCAGAATTGATGTGTTTGGGGAGCCCCGTGTGCTATACATGATACCCAACAACGCCCATAAAGCTCTTGGAAATTTTATGACAACGGGTAGTAAATATACTTTTTAACTTGGAAACCCAAAGAGTTCGCCCTCCAAAAATCCCTTACTTCAAATAATATCTATTAAAATTTTGTAGTGTTAGTGTTCCCCAGAACCCATTTTTTTTTTTTTTTTGGTGGTACTGGGGATCGAACTCAGGACCCTGCGCTTGCTAGGCAGGCGCTTATTCCACTGAGCTATATCCCCAGCCCCCAGAACCCATTTTGGGAAATAACATTACAGGTAAATAGGGGCCAAGGAGGAATTTTGGGAAAAGTGGACTCATCAGATAACCTGTGATTTAGCAAAATAACTCAGGCAACAGGTTAAGAGTTGAGTTAAAGAGAGTTAGACTCAAATTAGGCAAAAGATGTAACTAAAAAAAAAAAATCAAGACAAGTAGTCCAGGAAAAAGGAGGATAGGAACTATTAAGTGTGATGAGCAAGATGGAGAGAGATTTGGTTCAAGTATCTTTCTGAGGTGGGACTGAGAGCATTTGTAATGGGTTAAGTAGGAGTGGTGAAGGAAAAGGAGGGAATCAGGGTTGCCCCTGAATTGTCCAGCTTGGTTAACCTGAGGGGCTGGAGCACAGAGAATTCTTCTCATGGTTGTTTCGGAAAACCGGAAGTGTTGGTTTGTGGCTTCCTGTGTGCACACAGCTGATGTAACAGAAAGAGGAGAGGTGGGACAACACTGAATCTTCAGTTCCCTGGGCCCTGGCAGTGAGATTTGTGTTTCTGCTTCTTTCATGCTTCTCTGCTCATTTCTGTCTTCAGCTCAGGCTGTGAAACTGAGCAGGGAACACTGGTTGGGAACATAAACAAGTCCATTTCCTGTCAGAATGCTTAATTACACCAATTCATTATGACATATTTGGCCAGCCTGGCCTGTTGGAAAGGCTCTCCAACAAGAACGATTGTTTTTGAGTGGGAGTTTCCAGGTTATTTATCAGAGTTTTGGGAAGTCACAGTTGCTCAAGTTTGTCAGGTGCAATAATTAAAAATTGCCTCTGGGTGTGCCTCACGTTGGGAGATATTTAAAACCAGTACAAATACTAGACTGTTGTGCTCCTAGGTTGGGAGATACTGTAGCATAAAAGTCAATATTGTCCTTGTGTTTCCCATTGCAAAGAAATGATCACTGAAAATTATGAAGAACAGTACAGCATGACATAAATGCCACAATATATAAGTTCCCCTTTCTGTGAATTCCACATAAGAGGTCAGTTTATTCATATTAGGAACACATGTTCTGGTGACAGGAGATTAAGATTCCTTTTTACAAATGCCACTTACTTAGAGCTTTACTTCTATGAAGTCCTGTTGATATTTAAATTCTGTGACACCACCTCAGATGCCTTTAATAAGTTATACAGTCCTATTTGAGTTTTTTTTGTTTGTTTTGTTTTTGGTCTTTTTGAGACAGGGTCTCACCATGAAGCTCAGGCTGGTCTTGAACTCACTTTGTAGCCCAGGATGGCTTTGAACTTGAAATGATCCTCCTGCCTCAGCCTCCCGAGTGCTGGAATTACAGAGGTCTGTCACCACACCCGGCTCTTATTTTACTTTTAATAGTGACTGAGGGTTAATATTAAAAAGAGCTTACACGAAGAATATTTCTATATCTTCTATAGAACTGCAAACTTGTGTTGCTTTGTTTCTTTATAGGATTTACATGATTACTTCTTTTAAGAATTTAGCACAAGAAAAAAGAAAATCTCCCATCCAAGTACTAACCATGCCCAGCCCTGATTAGCTTCCGAGATCAGATGAGATAGGGCACGTTCAGGGTGGTATGGCCGTAGATGAAAAAAGAAAATCAATCCCAGTACACATGCTATGTTTAATACTATCATTGTTTTAAATACAATTAGGAAATACTAAATACCATCTTTTTCTGAAGATCTATACTACGTATAGAATGCTAAGGGCTCAAAGAATCTGCAGAGAAGACATGTATATTCTTTTAACCTGGTTTTCCCTCCTTTTGAAGAGAAATCCTTTTTCCCCATCTGACATCTATTAACTCTCATGGGAACTCGTGTCCCAGAGCATATATTATTGTGGCAAAATTACCCAACCAAATACCCCACACTACACTCCGAGGCTGTGCAGGACAGAGGATGTTCTATTTATTTGTTGGACCTAGCAGATGACAGATGCTTAATAAATGCCTGTTAAATGAACTGATGTAGCTCAGTCGTGCATCCAGTGCTAGAATAGGCCCTGGGACAGGGATCCCCAACTCCTGAGGGTTCCTGTTAGGTACCAGCCAAACAGCAGAAGGTGAAGAGATAAACAAGTAAAACTTCATCTGTATTTACAGCTGCTTTCCACTGTGGGCATTATCATCGAAATCCTGCCTCCTGTTGATCAACAGCACTAGGTTCTCATAGGAGCTCAAACTCTGCATGCAAGGGATCTAGATTGTGCCCTCTCTGAATCACCCTGAAACACATACCCCATCCCCCATGTGGAAAAGTTGTTTCCCATGAACCCCATCCCTGGTGCTACACTGATGCTTGGACCTTCTTGAGCGGGTATCTGGTCTACTGCTGAGTACACCCAGGTACCAGAGAGCCCTAGGGCTTGAGGCAAGCCATGAATCTATTGGGAATGCTAGCCATTTAAAAAGCTCTTTGTATACAGAATGAATCGATATTATTAGGGTAGAGAAGACCTGAGAAATGAACTTTTTGTTTTACTGTTTTAACCATGATTGTATCTTCAGCATAATAGCTACTCAATAAATATGTAAATGAATGGAATTGTATTTTGTATTAAAATCAGATATGGTGTGGCCTGTTGTAAATATTTAGCATTTAGTGTTTGAATGAATACAGAAATTAAGAAAGATTTTTGTAATTATTAGAGAGGAGGAAAGTTAATAAAGTTATAATTATTTGTAACTGAAATAATCTTACAGCTAGAAAATCCAAGACAAGTAAACCTCATATACAATTCAAAATTTAGTTGTAAAATTCCTTTTATAAAATTGACATCTGAATATATGTTTCCTTAAATTCTTTTAAAATATTTTCTTATATTCTAAAAATAAAGCCAAGTAGTGAAAATAATGAAAAATTCTACTTGCAGTCGGGAAAAAACTATGAAGCTCTTGGAAAAAAACTTCAGAAAAATGTAAAACCTGTGTGAAGAAAATAACAGTGGCAGTAGAAAAATTGATTAGTGGCAAAAATGAAATTGGATCTCTACCGTAATCCTTACACCAAAGTTAATTTTATTTTGGTTAAAGAAGTAAATGTAAGTGATGAAACTATTAAAGAATCAGAAAAAATTGTGTGTAAATATTTATCAGGCCTTAGATCTAGAAAGGGGAAGCTGTCCTAGGCTTTTACATATTGTGCCATGGGGAGGAAGCTGTGCAAATGATTATGTTAAAATAAATATTTTGCTATATTGAAAAGCACCATGAAATATATGTGTATATTTGTAAAAACAGTTTTATTGGAGTTTAGTTGATTTACAAAAACATTTAATGTATACATTTTGATGAGTTTTAAACATTGTAAATAATATTGGGGGACTTCCGGGAAGATGGCGACCGGGTAGGCAGCAGAGAGAGAACCTCCCAGAGGATTACCACCCAAACAATGAAATATAGCAATATGAAGACAGAAATGAGGACTTCCGGGAAGAAGACGACCAGCCGAGAGAGCGAGTGCGGAGGGAAGAACGACTTCAGCTCCTGAACCCGACAGAGAACACGCTACTGGGACAAACTGCGCCAAACCGGGCAGCGCTCCGGGATCCCGCTCAGAACCCCACCCCCGCAGCCAGTGCTGCGCGAACTGGAGCAACAGCGACCGGCCGGCGGGATTTCTGAGCCGGGGAAAATCTCCATCCAGGGAAAAACATCTGAACGGCACTCCTGTCTGCATGATCACAGGGTGAGTTAAGTGCGCACTCTAACCGGTTTTTCCTGAATCGGGAAGAAGCTCAGCCCAGCGAGAGACATCAAAGCAGCTTCAAGGACTGCGGGATCTCCCGGGTGGGAAGACCTACTTAGGTGCCCCAACGGGTTTTGTGAGGGGGGAAGGAGCTCCACCCAGGGAGGAACACCTGAGTGGCCTATCTGCAAGAATCCTGGGGTGGCGAGCTGTTT
>PVLD010015395.1:0-48684 GCA_004027595.1 Dinomys branickii | reverse complement strand
ACTATCTTATCTATAATTTGGTATTTCCTTTAATGTTTTTGTGTTAACTAATGTGAAGATAACTATGTAATACAACATCCAGTTCTAATTCCCTACTATATTCTGTATAACTTTGTATTTTCTGTATTGTTTATGGCTTTTCTGGTTCATATGTCTCCATTCTTTTGTCTTTAAAATAAAATTAAAAAAAAAATAAAAAGAGATCATCTGGAATAATGGTTGCCCCATGCAATCAGACCAGTATCCCTTACATAATGATTGTACATGTTACTTACATTTGTATATTTCCACATGGAAATATTTTAACATCTGTAAATTCCCTGCCATTGCCAGTGGCACAACTTCAAAATGGATTTTTTTTTAATCCTAAAAAAATACAGAGGAGTTTGACAAAAATGGAGAAGAGTCAAACAAAGGATTGTTCTTCCACATTGACATTGTAGGGACACAATACTTGGTTCTTAAAAGCAAGAACCGGAGTTAGTGTTCATGATACATGCACTGCACTCATTGTGGAGCCATCAACAAGGCACAATTTTACTTGGTGTGCAGAAAAGAAGGAAAGATTTCATGCGGAAAAGTCAAAAGAGAACTGGAGTGGCTATATAGAGGGGTCTAATTACAGGTATTTAAAACATAAAATCATTGTTTAGATTCTCTCTGAAAGGAAAAACTTACCCTCCACCAGCTGTGTTTTTCCATGCTGTTTTCTACTTTTGTGAAGATCAACTCTCTAGTTACCTAGCAAAGTGTTTAAATAGGCTGGAGTGGTATTTTGAGAGAGAAACTCTATAGAGTCCTGTAAAAAGGTTAAAAGCCTATAAGGACTTTTAAAAAATCAATTCTTTCAATTTTATTACATTTTAAAATGGAAAATAGGTGGGGTGGGGCTGAATATGGAGTTAAGACCTTATTTCCAGCCCCTTTTATGCCACGGGCTGGTTATGTAACAGTTAAGCACTTCTCAAAGCCTATACTTCCTCATTTGTGAAACCAAGACGTTAGACTAGCGTGATCTTCCCTCCCAGCCTGAACACACCATAATGCTACATTTTTACAGTGCTCAAGCTTAACCTTTATTCAACTCTGAAAGTATCTAGATTTAAAATTTTATGTAGATATTCTCTTGAGGGTTTTTTGCTGCCACTAGCATTTTTTTTTAATATTGTGGTCCCCAAACTTCCTTATGAAAGAGTCATCAAGGATGCACAATTACATATAATGCTGACTCCAGGGTCTCATCCAAAATCTTTAGGATGGGAGGACAGATTCACGAATATGTATGTCCAGTGACATTTCTCAAAAAAAATTACCAATGGCTAACACATACAAGCAAAAATGTGCAACATCTCTAATAGAGAAATGCAATTAAAGCCTTACACCTTTCAGATTGGCTATTTTCAAAAAAGTGAAAGATAGCAAGGGTTAACAACCATGTATATTGCTTGTGGCATTATAAATTAGCACAGCAGTTTTGGAAAAGAGTATGAGAAAAATAAAAGTAGAATTGCCATATGATCCAGAAATCCCACTTCTGGGTATATATCCAAGAAATTTAAGTGGGTATGTGGGAGAGATGTCTGCACTCTCATGTTCACTGCAGCATTATTCACAATGGCAAACATATGGAAACCAACTAAGAATCTGTCAATAAATGAATGGGTAAAAATATAGATAAAACTAAAGAATATTATGCTAAATAGAATGAGTATCAAGACACAAATAGTGCATTATCTCACTTCTATGTAGAATCAAAATCTGTTGCAGTCATACAAATAGAGAATAGTATGCTGTTTGCTTTATGCTGGGGGAAGGTCGGGCAGGGGAAAGGGAGATATTGGTCAAAGGTAAGAAGTTTCAGTTAGACTGGAGGAGTAAGTTGGAATTATATGTTCACCCCAATGTGAAAATAAAATAGAGAAATGGACCATGATAGAATATTTCCCTAACAGCTATTTCTCATTTTCTAACACAGTAGATCAGTTAGGCATTGAGACCTTCTTCTCTGGAATTATATCCTTGTCTTGCTACTTTCCAGCTGTGAAATTTACCACAAATTAATTAGCTACTCCGTCTCGATTTCCTACTCTGTGAAATAGAGTAATAATAGAAAGGTATTTCTGAGTATCAACTGCATCCAAAGTGTTTGAATTGAAGTCTTGTACATAGTACACAAGAATAGCTTGTAATTACATCCCTGTAATCCCAGCATTTTGTGTAGCAGAATTCAAGAGACCAGAGGGACAGCAGGAGAAACAAGAGGATTTATTTTGTTTTAGGTGAACATCTGCTCAGCAGACTCCCATCCAAAAGACTGAGCCCTGGACAAAGGAAGGGTTCTAGTTTTATACATTTTGCTGAGGGGATTGGTCTAGTGGCATGTAACTTGGGGGTGAGCAAGCAAAATAAACACAGTTTGTCAAGTTATGCCCAATACTCTTGATTGAGTAAAAACAGGATATTATGAGGACAGGAAGTTATAAAACATTACTTACTGTAGTGGATTGACAACTGGTAGTCAACTTTATAACCCCCAGCTGAACTAAGTGTGATGCTGGGTGTGGGAGGCCACCTGGGGACTATTGACAGCAACGTAAGAGTCAGAACTAGAGAAGAAGAGAGAATTTGGGGAACTAAAGAGGCTGTTGGGAACTGACAAAAGGCTGTTGGGAGCTGATAGAAGCTGTAAGGAGCTGCTGGTTGTCTTGGAGGAGCTCAGCGTGCTGGCTTTCCTGATGAACTTGGCTGTTTTCATCCTCCGAGGAGCCCAGGGCCTTGTTGGCACTGTGAATAGCTTTGGTTCACTTTAGCAGAGCTCTGGTCCTCGCTCTGAGAATCACTTCTTGGATCTGGAGGGGAAGAAGGTGCACAACTCAGTCTCCTGAAGAAGCGTGCCACACTGGCTTTCCTGATGGGAACTCGACTGTCTTCACCACTGGAGGAGCTCGGGACCTCACTGTTGCTGAGGATGGCTGTGGTACCTTTCAGGGGAGCTCTGGTTCTTTGAGCATTGCTACCTGGCTCCAGGGCAGACCCCTCAGCCTGCTAGCACAGATCCTTCCTCCCCCTGGCACAGACTTTCCAGATTCCACCACTGACCTTTGGGACTTCACAGCGTTGATCCATGAAACAGGCCTGCATGAGATATTGTTATGGGTTCTGGGCCTCCAGCTGGACATAGGAGGCATTGTTATGAGCTCTAGGTCTTGGACTCATGCAGGACATTTCTGTGGGATCTAGGCCCTCAGCTGGACTCTTTGGTCTTAGTATGTGGACAGATTTCCTGGACTCTTCTGTATATCATTCTTTGGGTGACTATTATAAATAATCATATAAAGTGTGTCCTGTATTATACTGTTTTTCCTCACAAAAATACACCTAAACCAACACACTTATCAAAACAACTAAACAAAACAAAACATTTTATTTACAGCACAAAGTTACTTCTGTTATCTATATTAGAATAAAGAACTACAGATGTAGGATGGAGAAGTTTGGCAGTATTCCACTTTTTCTTTTCATATCCTGCTTCATCTTGAGGCTGAAGCAAGAGGTTCACAGCAAGTCTGAGGTCAGCTTGGAATCCATAGTGAAGGCCTACTTGAACTACATAGCAAGACTCTATTTTAAGGGAAAAAAAAGAAGAAAAGAAAGAAGGAAAAGAAAAATGAACAATATTAATTGCAGTTGCTTGCCTGTGATAAACAAGTTATTTCATTCATCAATGGGATTGTTTGCTTGAGATAGGATCTTTCTGCATAGTTCAGGCTGGCCTTGAAGTTACTATGTTGTCCAGGCTGGCCCCAAACTCATGGTAATCCTCCTACCTCAGCCCCCCAAGTGCTGGGATTAGAGTCATGCTTTCAGTAGACCATGAACTCAGCGTTATGTCTGTGTCCTTCAGTTACCTCTAAACTTACTATATGTAGCTGCCTGACCCTTAGGAGAATTGGAAATTAGGGTTTAAATGCAAGAAAATAAGAGGGAGTAAAAGATAAGCCATACTCAAACAATGAAATCCAGATCATAAAAATAGCAATGTAACAGCAACTGGTATAGTTTACTAATAGTAACTATGTTCTATATATGTTAATCACAGTAAGACATAGTAACTATTATTAACTATTTTATTTTAAACAAATCTATTCATGGTTCTATTTATCTACCTGTATATGTATATGTATATGTGTATATGTATATATATATATATATATATATATATATATAATCCAAACTCTTGAGACCAAAGGATCTCTGAAATACAATGGTTTATTCCCGTGAGACTGAACTTTTTAGAGCTTTCAAAGGTAAAAACAGCCTGCTATAGCACATGCACCATAGATTTGCCAACACTGGATGCAGATATTACAGCTCACCAGAAAGAAGAACCAACAGGAGGTAATTTAGGTGAAATGCCATTATGTTTAGAGTCAAAGGCACATGGAATAGAAACAGGTATGACCACCCCCTTTCCTTTTTATATGTATAATTTCATTTTTAAAATCTTGTTTTATCTTTGTTTTTATCATTTGTAAGTTTTCTTTTCCTTTTTTCTCAATCTTTTTCTTTTTTCTTTTTCTTGTTCTAATCCCATCCCTCAAACCCAGAGGTGTCCAACTGCTATCATCGGGACTAGGTAGCAGTTGAAAAATGTCCCATGGGCCTAAGAATATTTTTATAAATTTAGGGACAGAAAACACTATTTACATTGAACCTTCATTGGGTATTGTTGTAGCTTGGATGCCTGTTTGGCAGTCTTTGAAAGAATAAGTAAAATTGAAAAACCCTGAGCCACACTTATCAAAAAAAGTGAACACTCAAATTCTTGCAATGAGGAATGAAAGTGGCAAAACCACCACAGACCCTGAGGACATTTGGAAGATCATCAATACCTACTTCAAAAATGTTTACTTTCATACAGTGGAGAAATGGACAGATTCCTAGAAATGTATGAATTACCAGAGCTGAACCAAGAAGATATACAAATTCTGAATAACCCAATATCAGTTAGTGAAATCGAAAACATAATTAAAAATTTACCACAAAGAAAACTCAGGTCCTGATGAATTCACTGCTGAATTCCAAAAGAAATTTAGAGAAGATTTAACTCCAATACTCCTCAAAATCTCTAATGAAATTGAAAGGAAAACAATACTCTCTAACTTATTCCTGGAGGCAAGAATTACCCTGATATCAAAACCAGAGAAAGATTCAACCAAAAAGAGAACTACAGGCCAATCTCCCTAATGAACATAGATTCAAAAGTCCTCAATAAAATACTACCACATAGAATGGAGCAAATTATGAACAATATTATACAAAGATTGCCAGAGTGGATTAAGGAACACAATCCAACGATATGCTGTATACAGGAAACACATCTTACTCAAAAGGAAATCCACAGGCTGAAAGTTAAAGGATGGAAAACAATTCTCCATGCAACAGGCCCCCAGAAAAAAGCAGGGGTAGCTATTATGTTTGCAGACAATGTAAACTTCAAACCAAAAACAATCAAAAGAGATAAAGAAGGCCATTACATACTAGCTAGGGGAAAGCTGCAAGAGGAAGAGATAACAATCCTAAACATTTATGCACCAAACAATGGAGCACCTAACTTTACAAGTCAAGTTTTAACAGACGTGAAAAATCAACTCACTAATAACACTATTTTAATGGGGGACCTAAACACCGCTCTGACGCAAAGAGACAGGTCAACTAGACAGAAACTCAGCAAAGAAATAACACACCTGAACCAAAAGTGTCAACAAATGGACTTAGTAGATGTATACAGAGTGTTCCACACCACAACATCAGAACACACATTTTTCTCATCTGCACATGGGTCTTTCTCTAAAATTGACCACATTCTAGCCCATAAAGCATATCTACCTAAATGCAAAAGAATTGAAATTATCGTTATCCCATGCATATTATTGGACCACAGTGCAATGAAATTGGAAATTAATGACAAACAGAACTCCAAAAACCGCATAAATGCTTGAAAATTAGACAACAACGTCCTGAACAACCAATGGGTCACACAAGAAGTTAAAGAAGAAATTAAAAAATACCTACAAATAAATGAAAACGCAAGTACAACATACTGGAATCTGTGGGATGCAATGAAAGCAGTCCTCAGAGGGAAATTTATAGCAATGAACTCATATATAAAGAAAACAGAAAGAGAGCAAATAAATAGCCTAATGCTACACCTCAAACTCTTAGAAAACGAGCAACAAGCCAAACCAAAAGCCCAAAGAAGGGAGGAGATTATAAAACTCAGGGCAGAAATTAATGCGATTGAGATGAAGAAAACTCTACAAAAAATAAGTGAATCAAAGAGTTGGTTCTTCGAAAGAATAAATAAAATGGATAAACCCCTAGCCAACCTTATCAAAAAAAGAAGGGAAAGAACTCAAATTCATGCAATAAGGAATGGAAAGGATGAAATCATCACAGATCCCTCAGAAATACAAGAGATCATTAATACCTACTTGGAAAATCTTTACCCCCATAGGATAGAAAATTCAGAAGAAATGGACAGATTCCTAGAAAGGTACAAATTACCAAAATTGAATCAGGAAGACTCAAAAATCCTGAACAACCCAATATCAATTAACGAGATTGAAGATGTCATAAAAAACTTACCAACGAAGAAAAGCCCAGGCCCTGATGGATTCACAGCAGAATTCTATAAAACATTCAGAGAAGATCTAATGCCAACACTCCTCAAACTCTTCAATGAAATAAAAAAGTAAGCAACTCTCCCTAACACATTTCGGGAGGCGAGTATCATACTGATACCAAAACCAGAGAAGGACCCAACCAAGAAAGAGAACTATAGGCCAATCACTCTAATGAACATAGATGCAAAGATACTCAACAAAATACTAGCAAACAGAATACAGCGAATCATAAGGAAAATTATACACCACGACCAGGTAGGATTTATACCAGGAATGCAGGGATGGTTCAATATTCGCAAATCAATTAATGTAATACATCATATCAATACAGCCAAAGACAAAAACCACATGATCATCTCAATAGATGCAGAAAAGGCTTTTCATAAAGTCCAACATGCGTTCATGTTAAAAACCTTAGAAAAAATAGGAATAGATGGTCTCTACCTCAATCTGATCAAAGCCATCTATGACAAACCAACAGCCAAAATCATACTAAATGGACAAAAACTGAAAACTTTCACTTTAAAGTCAGGAACAAGATAAGGATGTCCATTGTCACCACTCTTATTCAACATAGTTCTGGAAGTATTAGCCAGAGCAATTAGACAAGAGGGAGAAATAAAAAGAATAAGGATAGGAAAGGTAGAAGTTAAACTGTCACTATTTGCAGATGACATGATACTATACATGGAGGACCCCAAAAACTCCACAAGAAAACTCCTGGAATTAATTGACAAATTCAGCAGCGTAGCTGGATACAAAGTCAACACCCAAAAATCAATAGCATTCCTATACACGAACAACAAACAGACTGAGAGTGAAATTGAGGAAACCTTACCCTTTACAATAGCATCCAAGAAATTGAAATATTTAGGAATCAATCTAACAAAGAATGTAAAAGATTCATTCAGTGAAACTACAGTACTTTGAAAAAAGAGATCGAAGAGGATTTCAATAAATGGAAAAACATACCCTGCTCATGATTAAGAAGAACCAACATTGTGAAAATGGCCATACTACCAAAACTGTTGTACAGATTCAATGCAATTCCCATTAAGCTACCATTAGCATACCTCACAGATCTAGAGAAAATATGCCTTAAATTCATCTGGAACCAGAAGAGACCCAGAATAGCAAAAGCAATCCTGGGCAATAAGGACAAGTCAGGTGGAATCACAATCCCAGACCTGAAATTATACTACAAAGCTACTGTAATAAAATCAACCTGGTACTGGCTAAAAAATAGACCTGAGGATCAATGGAACAGGCTGGAAGATGCAACCACAGCGAAAAACACACTCAGCCACCTAGTATTTGACAAAGGGGCCAACCAAACTCACTGGAAAAAGGATGACCCGTTTAATAAATGGTGCTGGAAAAACTGGCTTACCTCTTGCCAAAAACTGAAAATAGACCCAAGTCTATCACCATGCACCAAACTCAGGTCAAAATGGATCACAGATCTCAACATTAAAACAGAAACTCTAAATCTATTGGAAGAGAAAGTTGGTAAAAATCTTGAAGACATAGGAATAGGCAGAGAGTTCATGAACAAAAATGAAGCTGCAAAGGAAACACTCCAAAGAATCAATAACTGGGACCTCATCCTACTGAAAAGTTTTTGTACAGCTAAAAAAATCACCATAAGAGTAAAAAGAAAACCCACAAATTGGGAAAAATCCTAGCTGGCTGTCCTTTGGACAAAGGTCTTCTATCTAGAACATATAAGGAATTTAAAAATATGAATCTGTCCAAATTCAAAGACCCAATCCAGAAATGGGCATCTGAGATGAATACACACTTCTCAGATAAAGAAATACAAATGGCAAATAAATATATAAGAAAATGTTCTACATCCTTAGTCATTCGAGAAATGCAAATAAAAACAACACTGAGACTTCATCTCACCCCAGTAAGAATGGCCAGTATGAAAAAATCATCCAATAACAAATGCTGGCGAGGCTGTGGAGAAATAGGGACTCTATTACACTGCTGGTGGGAATGCAGACTGGTGCAACCACTGTGGAGAGCAGTTTGGAGATTCCTCAGCAAACTAGGTCCAGAGGTTCCACTCAAACCAGCTATTCCCCTTCTGGGTATTTTCCCAGAAGATCTGAAAGCATCATATAACTCTGATATATGTCCACCCATGTTTATAGCAGCACAATTTGTAATAGCTAAATTGTGGAAGCAACCCAAATGTCCATCCACAGAAGACTGGATTAAAAAACTGTGGCATTTTTATATAATGGAATACTATTCAGCTATAAAGGGGGACAGATTTGGGGCCTCTGTAGGCAAATGGTCACAATTGGACACCATACTCATAAGTGAAATAAATCAGAGGTACATGTGCAGGCAACGTATTGTGTCACTGGTGTAAGAACCTGAGGGTGGGAACATAAACTAAGAGACATGAAGGAAATCTGTTCAAAAGTAAAGGACAGATGGGCCATGGGAAAGGAGAAAAGAAAGAGACAAAAATGTATGTATGAATGTATGTATGTGTATACATATGTGCAGGATGGCTAACACGGTTCTACTATTGTCTTATGTCTCTTAATGGTATGGAATAGTTTATGATGGGTTGTTTGATCAATCTTGTATGTCTATATGTGTTCTCCGGAGCATACATTTTGAAGATATCAATATGCAATGCAACAACTATTGTTGGTTTTCTGTTGCTTTGTCTATAATTCGATTCTGTTTATATGGTTATTGAGCTACTTTGTGTCTGTTTGTTAATGCTTTTCATTTTTTTTTTCTTTTTCTGTTGTTGATGATGTAGTTCTTTTTGCTTTCACACTTTAAAAAGAAGTTGTACTACTGACTTAGGTCACTTTATTGTAAGGAATAGTTGATGATTAATTGTCTGATCAATTTTGCATGTCTGTATCTGTTTTCCTGAATATACACTTAGAAGTTATCGATATGTAATGCAACGACCATTGTTGATTCTCTGTCACCTTATCTGTAACTCAGATTCGATTGTACTATTCTTATGCTACTTTGTGTATGTTTGTTAATATCTTTTTGTTTTTATACTTTTAAAATAAAAAAAACCAATATTGTACACTATGATCATGTGGGGTTCATCCCAGAAATGCAGGGATGGTTCAATATACACAAATCAATAAATGTAATACACCATATCAACAGAGTCAAAGACAAAAATCACATGGTCATCTCAATAAATGCTGAAAAAGCTTTTGATGATATTTAACACTCACTAATGATAAAAACCCTACAGAAGATTAGAATAGATGGTTTTTACCTCAATCTGACAAAAGTTATCTATGACAAACCAAAAGCCAACATCATAGTAGATGGACAAAAGCTGAACTCTTTCAATCTAAAATGAGAAACAAGACAAGAATCCACTATCACCACTCCTACTAAAGTTCTGGAAATATTAGCCAGAGCAATTAGACAGGAGAGAGAAATAAAAGGAATAAGGATAGGAAAGGAAGAAGTTAAATTATCATTATTTGCAGATGACATGAAGACCCTAAAACTCCACCAAAGACTCCTATAATTAATTAGGAAATTCAGTAGCATAGCTTGGTACTAAATCAACACTTAAAAATCAATAGAATTCCTGTACACAAACAACAAACTCACTGAGAGAGAATTTAAGGAAACAACACCCTTCACCATAGCATCTAAAAGTGAAATACTTAGGAATCAATCTAACAAAGGAAGTAAAAGTTCTATACATTAAAAATTACAGTACTCTGAAAAAGGAGATTGAAGAGGGTATCAAAAAATGGGAAGATACCTCTTGTTCATAGATAGGAAGAACCAACGTTGTGAAAATGGCCATACTTCCAAATCTGTTATACAAATTTAATGCAATATGCATCAAAATACCATTAGCATACCTCATAGGTCTGCAGAGAGCCATCCTAAAATTCTTTTGGAAACAGAAGAGACCTAGAAAAGGAAAGCCAAGCCTGGGCAACAAAGGCAAGGCAGGAGGTGTCACGATCCCTGCCTTGAAAGTATACTACAGAGCTACTGTGATAAAATCAGCATGGTTGGAGGATGGAAAAGACCTGAGGATCAGTGGAACACACTAGAAGATGCAGACACAACTACAAACACACTCAGCCACCCTATCTTTGAAAAAAGGGCTAAATGTGTTCAGTGGGAGAAATATAGCTTCTTTAATAAATGGTCGTTGAAAAACTGGCTTTCTACATGCTGAAGACTAAAATTAACCCATGCCTGTCACCATGCACCAAACTAAAGTAAAAATGGATAAAAGACCTAAATATTAAAACAGAAACACTAAATCTACTGGAAGACATACTAGATATAAATCTTGAAGACATAGGGGTAGGTAGAGAGTTCATGAACCAAACTCTAACTCTATGAGAAGTACTTCAAAGAATGAACAAGTGGGATTCAGTTTTATTATAAAGCTTTTGCACATCAAAAGAAATCACCAACAGAGTAAAAAGAAAATTCACAGAATAGGAAACAATTTTTTCCAACTGTCCCTCAGACAAAGGACTTCTACCTAGAGCATATAAAGAATTTTTTTAATTGGGCCCCTCAGATTCAAAGACCCAATCCAAAAACTGATATCTGAGATGAGTACACATTCCTCAGATGAAGAAATACAAATGGCACATAAATGTATGAAAAAATGTTCAATATCATTGGTCATTTGAGAGATGCAAATTAAAACATCACTGAGATTCCATCTCACCCCAAATGACTATCAAGAAATCAGCCAACAACAAATGCTTGTGGAATTGTGAGGAAAAAGGAATCCTTGTCCACTCTGTTGGTGAGAATGTAGACTGATACAACCACTGTGGAAATCATTGTAGAGCTTCCTCAAAAAACTAGGATTAGAGTTCCCATTTGACCCACCTATTCCCCTTTTGGGTAATTTTTCAGGAAAAAATAAACATTATACCACAGTGATATATGTGTACCCATGTTTATAGCAGTACAATTTGTAATAGCTAAATCTTGGAAACAACCCCAGTGTCCATCAAGCAAGGAATGGATGAAAAAGATGTGATTATTTCTATACAATGTATTACTACTCAGCTATAAAGGATAAACTTGAGGCTTTTGTAGGTAAATGGACACAGCTAAAGACCATACTCATATATGAAAGAAATTAGATTCATGTAAACATCATATTGTCTCCCTAGTGAAAGAAATCAAAATTGTAAATAAAATCCAAAATATACAAAAGATATTGTGAAAGGTAGAGAAATTGTTCAAAAAGAAAGAACATACACAAGATAGCTAAGATAATTATACTATTAATTTCTATTTGTTCACTGAAAGGAATAGTCTGTGCTTATACTGTTTGATTAGTATAGCCATTGTTAATTTCATGAAATTCTTTATCATTGTTTTTATTATTTTATCTCTAAAATTAAAAAAACCCTAAAACATAACTCCCTATCTCTTCTGATATCCCTTTCGTATTTAGAATATCTCAGGAGTTTATTTTATCATCTCTCTATATTACTGTATTTATGTGGTTTCATCTATGAAGTTACTTATTAATGGATGTTTCTATATTGCAATAGTAAAATATCATGTATATATATAGCAAACACTTTTTGCTGGATATCATTATCAGAATTTACACAAAATGTCTCATTTGTCTGTGTGAATATCTAGTGAGGCATAGATCTCCAAAGGCTATAAAAAAAAAGATTTAGAATTGATCCTTCCTTACAGATGCATATTAATTTGAGGGGATGTCTTTGATTTTCTTTCAAGTGAATGTGTGTGCATTATAAGCACTATGTATTCCTAGCATGTTTGGCAGACTGCCTGGGGCATGTTCCCCTAGTTGGGTCAGTCAGTGCTAAGGGGAGGATGGAAAAAATTCTGGAAGATGATTCTATTCAACCCACTTCCCAAGATGAGCCAGTGATTACCTCAACTCCCACAAGAAATTTTAGTATACATCCCTAACATGAATGTGACGGGTATATTGGAGGTGTCAAAGAGAGTGTGTCATGAAATTTCTAAGGGGCAAATACTGTCTTCTGTAAAGTGAACTCTGGCACAACTTGAGAAATATAGTAAAAGGGCAACTTGCACAAAACCATTTCATGAGTCTTTCCTTCACATTTTTTTGGATAGCCTGTTAAAGATATGATAAAATAATTATCTGAATAATCATTTAAGTTGACCCTAAAATCCATTAAGAACTAAGCTGAATGTTTTACATGAATCGCCTCAGAATTAATCTTGAAGATGCTCACCATAATGACCCCATTTTTCAGAGAAAACATGGTTAAACAAGTCCTAGTTTGTCTTGCAAGTTGTGCCTTATGAAGGTGATATTAGCACCCAGTCATAGCTGGCTTCAAAGCCTTTGCTCCTAACAACAATAGTGCACTGAGTGAGTACATCAGAAGGCTAGGAAGGAGGGTAGAGAGGTGGTAAATCATACGAATTGTGAAAGTTGTTTCCATAATTGTGAACCTATAAATTTATTTAAACAGGAATCTTGGTTGGAAGTGACAGAAAGTCATTCAAACTAACTTATAACAGAAAGAAAAAAAGAATAATAATGTATTTGCTAATTTAATCTGAAAGTCCAAGTGTTGATAGTTTTCAGCATAGTACTGGGACTATAAAATAAAGTTTCCAGAAGTTGTTACCTGCGTGTATTCATCTGTCAATGTGTGTTTGTGTGGGGTGCATGTTGGTTCTATTTTGTAGGCTGGCTTTGTACATGGAAAAGACGATTACAGACAGCACCATACTTACATACTTGTTTTAGTTTAGGACCTCAAAAGAGTAAATAACCCATATCAGCCCTGGTTCCAGTTGGATAACATGCCCATCTTTGGACTAATTACTGAGGGGAATACTTTTGTTGGCTAGCGTGAATCATAGACTTACCTCTACCAGGAATGGTGAGGCCATGTGATTGACAACTCTTATTGTTCTGAAAGAGACAGTTTCTGAAACCAAGGAGAATGGACAGAAAAATAAATAAATGAGTAAATGAGCACAAAAGGTGCTGGCTTACTAACGCAACAGGGCAGTCCCTAATTTTGGGTGGTTAAATGATATGAACGAGAGACAAGCATATGAAGAAGCACTGTTTGCTGCTGCACAGAACAATAAATATGTTAAAAATAGTTTCCTTGAGATCATACTATTTAAACCAAGATACAGAGTTTTTTCTTCTTCTTAAACTATTTCAATATACTGATAACTTCTTCCCCTAAAGGTCCTTCTCCCCCCTCTCCTCTTCCTCCTCTTTCCCCTTCTTCCTCTTCTCCATTTTCTTCTCCTTCCTTGTCTTTCTTCTTCTTCTCCTCCCCTTCCTCCTCCTCCTCCTCCTTTTTCTTCAGTAAGAACCGTTGTTATTATTTTATGAGGAAAAAAGAGAGTAAATATCTTAATCTAAAGTCAAAGTCTAGTAGACTGAAAACAGATAATCTTTAATTTAGAAACTCTCCTGGCAGATTGTCTACTGGGTGGCCACCAGGAAGATCATCTTTTTTTTCACCCTCTGGATTCTTCCCCTTCTTTTTTCTGTGACTTGTTGGGTCTCTGAGGTCTTGTACTCAGAATTTGTAGTACTTTGGATTAACCAGTGCAGGAAATCCTTTCCTTTCTCCATTCTTTATAGAACTTGTCAACTCTGTTCAGCCAGCATCTCTTTTGTGCTTTCCTCTATTACAGAGCTCTTCTTATTTTTCTGTTTTCTATCAGCTCTCTGTCATTGTCAAGGTGATAAAACTTGTTTACGCTTGTCTGTGTCCAGCGTTTATACTCTGCCCAACATATGGTGGATAATGAAAGCTGGCTGGGTGAGTCAGAATTTGAACACTATTTAGAAAAGGCAATTCTTTCATTTGTTACACTATTTGTAAAAGGCAATTCTTTCATTCTTTTATTTGTTCAGGGAAATTCTAGAAAAACTCAAATAACTATGGATATGCAAAAAAAATGGCTGTGTATCTGATTATGTACTTCAGTTGCATACTAGATTTTATCATGGAAAACTAGAAGTGATGTCAAAGGCTCAAGGAGGCAGTGAAATACACAATCTGAGTGTCAGGGTCCAGCACTAGCTATGATAGTTAATACACACAATGAATTACTCTAAGTGATATAAATCACAACCAGAAAGCGGTCACTTCGAATCTTTGCTGTTTTAAATTCATCACATAAGCTCTACCACTTTCTGTTTGAGTAGAAAGGAAAAACTAATCATTTAAGTTTTTCTGTGTATAAAATCGGATCCTCTTGAGGACTAAGTGAGATGATGGATAGAAAGCATTTAGTACACAGTAAGGTTTCAAATATTCTTTTATTATTAAGACAGCATATATGGGGAAAACCTTTAAAACCAAGAAATGATAACCATCAATTATATAGTCTTGCATATTCAGGGCAAAGCATAACCCTCTTATTTTTCTTCAAGAATTTTTGGAGGGACTCTACTGTCCCAGGCTAGCACTGTTTTTAAAGAACTAAATCCTAACAAAGCTTGTATGAAGTCATTTCCAGTTATAATCAACTGACCCAAATGTGAACTTATATAAGAACATAACTCTAGGTGTTCAGAATTGCGAAGTAGTCTCCATATATATGCATCCATATCTACTTAATATTATCTATAATGATATAAAACTTTGTTATTCCACCAAAGGAATAAAAGAAAAAGGTTTACTAGAAAAAAAACCTATTAGTTATTGAACGATAGGACTTCTTTTTAGTGCTGGGGTAAAATCCAGGGCCTCAGTCAAGCATTCCACCATTAAACCATATCTCCAGCTTTGTGATATGACTTACTAGGCTAAACAATACTAGGGGAAACAATGATGTTTGATCTGTATTTACCAGCAAAAACCAGATACTTCAAAGGCTATCGAAACAAGGGCTCACCTCATATAGATTCAATAGGTAGAAACGTAATTAGTAAAGTTAGAAAAATCACTATTATTAGTGGAGACAATCATCCTTGCAATCAATCTTTTATAAATTTATTTATTAGTAATTAATTTTATATAATAGTATCCAGTGTTAGTAGTCTCTCTCTGTCCTTCCCTTCCCCACAACCAAGAATTATTTGAATTCACAACAAGATTACACACCACACACTTATATTAAAGGGTTAAACTAATAGAAAACACTGCATATCATGTCTACTTAATACAGAGATCATGTTCCATAGAGAACCTAGGGGATACTGAGCAACCTCTGTTTATAGGGCCAGTTCTTCTCCTTACAGTCTCTGACACATTGTTTGTCTTCCTGAGAACTTGTGGCAGACCTTGATTTGCAATCACTTTTCTGTTGGTGTTTGTTGGGCTTTCTGAAATGCTCCTTCATGTAGGCATCTTCAAAATAATCAAAAATTTCCTCTTAGCTCTTGGGCCTATGGAACCATCTTTTCTTATCTCCAGAAGCCCTACTCGATTTCTCTGTTACCTGTTCTCTCATCATCTTTTAGCAAACAAACTGTTGAACAAGAGAAATAGTTGTCTGTAATGAGAACTCATACTTTCAGGGATCATTTCTATAGTACGAATGAGAACTCTGTCTACTTTTGAGAAGGGTAAAGGAATGTAGGTTCTTTGCAAAAGATCACCATCTCCTTTCTCTCTGCCTTGTTATGAACAGCATAATGTCTCCTCATGACTAGATCTTCAACGTCCTTACTAGATTTCTCCTTCTGCTAATGTTCCTTTACAATACACCCCTGTATCACAATTTCATTTTTGAAGATGCACTGAAGTGTGCACAAATGAAAAGGGAAACCCAAGCTCCAATAATAATAAACTAACATCAGGGACCAAAGAGTAGTTCAGTCCAGTTAATACTGAACATCAATGAAGCACAAATGAATTGACTAGCAACTAAATTTTGCTCTGAGTTTTCCTTGAAAGATTTTTATTATTACTGTCTTCCTCAAATCCCAAAGTATCATTTTCTTCCCTTTCAGGCATACTATTTTGTTACACTGGCCAATATTCTTTGTTAAGAAGGAAATTACTCAATGACTTGCAGAGCAAAAACTTTCTTTCTTTTTCCGCTACCTAACAAAACATTTCCTTTGAAAAACATTTCCATTTTCTAACTTAGTTTCATTATTTAAAGATATCTTTACAGATAAATGTATATGGGAATGTGTATACATATGTATATCACACAAACACATATGAATTAAAGAATTGGACATCATTTCAGTGAAGGTAAGTATTCCTTCATTTAATAATTGTGTGGTTTTTAACAATTTACCTCCTACGCCTCATTTTCCTTAACTATAATGCAGGAATAGTGATAGGTTGTCTCTCCAGATAGGATTATAAAGATCCAGTGAAACTTGTTAGAAAGTACCTCATGAACAGAAATTACTCAAGGAATTTTAGCTATTATCATTGCTTAAATTTTTTTCTTTTACAATTTTATGAAGATACATCCCCTTTAGTAATTGGTTCCAAAGGAACCTTATATCATAACAATTCCCTCAATTCCATGGGCCAAACTACTCAGGGCTACTTTGTGCTTTCTACTCATACACTAATACTGGAAGTTTATTTTTCATTTCATCTTATCCTATAAGGCCTCTTTTTTGCCCCCTTCTACTCGTCCTACACTTTCCATGAATGTAGATCAATGTTTTAAGAAATATAAAAGAAAGTAAAGGTTTTCTGTAGCTTTTCAAGTAGGTTGAGGGGGGTGGAAAACTAAACTTCTTTGGTGTAGTTTAGTTTAAATTTGACAGGAAATGACCACAAAAGCTTACCTGCTTCTGACAAAGCTGGTCTGCCCAATTCTTTACCTGACCACACAGCCTCTTCCATAATGATAGAGCAAACTTATGTAAAATCAAAATGAGTATAGGAACCACACTTAGGGAAGCATAAATTAGAGCAACCAGGAAAATTATATAAACTTAAGCAAAGATTATAGTTAAATTAATTCCATCCATTGTGGTTCTTTTAAAATGTGGAGAAGATAACTAATCTACCACCAAGCCTGAGCCCCTGTGTTTAGTGCAGTCAGAAAAAAGAAAAATGTGAAGTTCAGGAAATCCTCTCTCGGGAGGAGAAAGGAAGTTGGTTGCACAAACTCTTGGAGTGCAGCTCTAAGGGAGGATACAGACAGAGAAACACAGCACTTTACAGTATACCACAGGGGACACTAATCCAAAGGACACATCAGACCATCCAGCAGGTGGCAAAGAGCAGTAGAAAATAACTTCTGAGCCAGGCATGGTAATATCTGCATTAGGGATACTATAGACTGCTATGTTAGGTAGAAATATTTTAGGTGCTCAGACAGGGCTGGACCCTCAAAGGAGTCAGAAGATAAGAACACATTCAATTGTGGGTGGAGGCGCATTTGTTGAAGGCCAGGCCTCAAGACGAAAATGGAATGACTCCACCTACATACTATCCTGAGGAATAAACAATAATGGTGAATGTTTTAAATAGGCATCACTCTATTTGTGGGAGACCAAGACATCCTTGACCCATCCCCAGGAAAGGTCCTTGTTTCTCCCACATACACTTGCTCCATGACTTGCTTCCCCACTGGAACAATATTACCTAAGCAACTACACTTGTAATCTTATTGATTGTCCATAGTTTTGTCCCACTTTATGCCTACCTTGTGATTTTTGTACTCACCTCATGATTTGCTCTACAGAACTTCCTTTGAAAGGTGGGTTCATGGGCAACTCACTTTCCAGGTCCCCTCCTGTCTCTTAGGCAGGAACTGTCTTTTCCTCAATAAATATTTGCTACTCTTAATCTCTATTATTCCTTAGAATTCATTCTTCAGTGGATTAGATACCTGCCAGGCTGGGAGTTATAATATTTCCCTTATATAATTTGGAGATCCCGTTTCATTCCTACAACAGGGAGGCAGAGGCAGGAGAATTGCCACCAAGTTTGAGGCCAGCTTAGACTACATAGTAAGTTCAAGGCTAGCCTGAACTACATAGCAAGAAACAACAGCAACAACAACAAAATAAAAAATAAAAAGAAAAGGGCAAACAAAAGAAAATGGCCTGGCTACTGCTCCAGCTAGTAGCAGACCTTGGCATCATCCATATGGTGCTGCTTTTAGGTGCATGAGGAATGCAAGAGTCATGGGTTTAAGAAGGCTTCTACTACACTTTCTGAAGGCCTGGGAGGCAGGCAGTGTGCCCCTGAGAGGGCAGTTGTGAAGCTGTGAGAGTGAAGCCAAAGGTACAGTGGAGACCCCAGAAGTTTGGGGAAGCCAGGAAAGTGGATTGTCTAAGAAAAGTGGCGAGGAGGGAGCAATGCAGGCCTAAGGAGAAGCCGTGGAAGCGACAGTTATCAGAAGGGTTGTAGGGGTGGAGCCACCCAAGCTCTTTGGAGCTCACAAGTTGTCACAGCTTGCCTCACGTCGTACACATGAATTACAGGATTTAAAGTTTTCCCTGCTGGATTTTGGACTTGCTTTGGTCCCAATCCTTTGTGTTCTCCTGTTTGTAACTTTTGGAATGAAAACATTTATCTTGTGCCATTGAATTCTTTGTGTTTAACTTTTCATTTGTATAGAGGCTTGCAGTTAAGAGACCTTACATTTCAGAGGAAATTTGAGACTTGGACTTTTCAGCAATGCTGAAACTGTTAGGACTTTGGCAACTTTTACAGATGGAATAAATGCCTTTTGTGTAAAGGGATTTGCATGTGTTTTGGGGGGGCAGGGACAAAATGTTGTGGTTCTAATGTAATATAATGTTGACAGACTTAATAGTGGTTCTTAAGGATTGTTAAACATACATTATAATGTTCAAGGTGCGAAATGATAATAATAAAAAAAAGAAAAGAAAATGACTTTTGAAGGCCTTGAGAATAGGGAGTTGAACTTTAAATTGACAAACTATTTAGCTGAATACAATTTAATCTAGAAGCTATGCAAAGGACAAGAATCTGTCACTTTGTCACTGACCTAGAAACTGAAAAATGTTTAACATATTATGTACATTTTATCACCACCAACTAATTAATTTCAATTCAGAGTCATTTATCTGGAGGAATCTCTAAGAAGTGGAGGCCCACGGCAAGAGGGAAGGCAGGCTCCAGCCCATGGGAAGGGCTTGGACATGGGAATCGTTCTTATACTCTGGAAAGACTGAGGGTGAATTCCTAGAGGGGAATGAGGAAAAGCCAGCTCAGCTGCAAGTCTAAGCCAGGGCCCAGGACAAAGGAAGATTGTTGGCGTCAGGGAGGAGCTGGTCTCAGCAGGAAGCGATAGTAAACATTGCTAAGCTTCTCCTTCAACACAAACACAAAGGATCAAAAGTTCAGGGACACGCAGCCTGGGAGAAATGTACGAAGTATTGCCACATAAAGGGGATGCAGAGGGGTCCTTAGCTAGGCTTCTGAGGCCTGGTTCTGTCCTACCAAGACAATGCCTCCTCCCACATGGTTGGGACCTGGACCCGGTGCTCTCAGTGGACCCTATCAGGCAGGATCATGACATTATGCAGGTGCCCAGCAAGAATGTCCTCCACCCACTCCCATCCCTTACCTCAGGGCTTCACCACTCTCTGCCTATAGTTTCTTCAAAGGATTCATCTTTTCAGAACTGGAAGTCTTCTAAGGTTTTTGGGTATCAGTTATGATCTGGGGCTAGAGAGTTTTGTCCTGAGTTCTTAAGGATCATATAATGATATTCACTCTTACCTTACTAATAAGTATAGAAGATCTGTCTACCAGCTTACCCTTCCCACAGTTCTCAAAATCTAGAGTATCTGACAAAATACTTGGGATCAGTTTTTCAGTCCCCTGCTTTCTTCACCTGTGATGCTATGACTGTCCAAATCAGAACCTCCATTCCCATCTTCAGCTGACCAAATGAAATGAATGTGAAGTTGGATTGGCCTGTACCACTCATTAACTGTGTGACTTTGATCAATTATTTAATCTCTCTTGGTTTTCATTTTCTCCATAAAATGGGGCTAATTCTAACTTTAAGAAGTTTTTTGGGGGATTAAATAAAATACATGGTGTTTGTTCAATTATTCTAAGTTGCTATGGTGAGTGTCTCTTCCTTAAATGTAGCCTCTTTCATCCCTGTATCTGTCTTATGGAGTGTTTGTGAATAAATGCCCTTGTACCTTCAACAGATTCTTTTATTCCCTTACAGAGCACCTACTATAGACCAGGTAAAATGGTAGGTTCAGTTGGTTTAAAAATGAACAGTGCAGAGTTCACTCGAAATGCTGTGAAGGTAATAAGAAAAAGAAGTCCAGTATTGGAAGCAAATCATTCTCTCCAAAACAAGAGGTTCAAAGAAGCCGTTAAACACTTGCATTGCCTGAAAGAGGAGAGAGTGAACTGCTTTTGAACGTGTTCCTTAAGCCTTGTCTTCATGAAGAAGGTGCCAAAGTTATCTATGGACTCTGGGGCTGCACAGAAACTCTGCATTGTTTCCAATGGCCTCCTCTCTCTGCAAACCTTCTACAATAGGGCAAAGGCACAGGAAGGCTAAGTGTTTATTTTTTGTGGGGAAATGAAGGTAAATTGCTCTCACTCCCTCCATCTACATGCATATTTTCTTCATCCTTTATATATTTGACAAACACTAATAAAATGCCAATTACGTACCAATCAGTATGCTAGGTGGTAGAGATACAGAGAAATAGTGAACAGTCAAACAAGAGACAGACAAGAAAATCAAAGATTACCCTATGTTTTGGGGAGCTCTGACAGTATCTTGGGGCAGATCAGAGAGAAGTGCCAGGGTAACTAATCATCTCTGCCTCTCTTAGTGCTGTCTCTATTTTAGAGCTAAAAATCCCACTCCTGGGGAAGCATAATCTCTGCACAAACTTGGAAAACTGGTCACCTATCTCTGGGACAGAGACCAGGCCTCAATGATGCAGCTGGAATAGGGGTGGAGTCTATGATGAAGTTTAAACTAACATCCAGCACAAAATTAATGAAGTACTGGATGGACAAAGACATTGAGAACATTCACTAAGTAAATTAATTTGCACATGGGAACCAGGTTACAGCAAATGATTAGGAAAATCCCAGCAATGTGCTTACAGTTCATGTGGAACATTGTTCCTAGAACTCTGTGATGATTAAGTGATGTAAGTATATTTGAATCTCTCTCAATGAAAAGATAATTCAGACAAAGCCTGTGCCTGCAAGGAGCTTCTGTTTCAGTAAAAGATAAAACTATTTGTACAAATAATTATAAAATAAGTTACACAACAACTTGAGAGCAATTCAGATAAAAGGCAGTGGGATTCACAAGAGGATGCTACTGTGCTGGCCCAGGGGATGAGAGTCTTTGACTTTCTGGAATAACAATGTGGAAAAAGAACAAAGAAAAATAATAGAGGTGCTTGGAGGGATGGTTCTCAGGTGGGAAGTCGACCCCCACTCCACGCCCAGCAAAACGAAGAACACAACTGTCACCTCAAGCTCAGGTAGAGCCAGGGACAAGTGCAGGCCATGCTCTCCTTCAAACTTGAATTTTCTCCTTCAAAACCTCATTTCTACCTGATATCTCCCAGGGGCTCTGCAAAAGTGGCTCATTTGATGTTAGTTTGATTCTGGTTATGCTTCTTTTGTATGTAACGACTGCATATCAATATTTCATTCCCTGAAATCTTCCTAGTGCTAGCAAGCAGGTGAGAGGGCTGTGGGCTCATTAGTAACTATTCTCAGCCCCTTTATTCACCACAGAATTAATTTCCAAGCAGAAACTAAAGGACAATTGCTAGCAAGTCCAAATCTCATGATGTCTCTCTCCAGTGCCTACTCATCTCTCACCCTGAGCCCCCACAAATTAGTTCACATTGTTTATCCGCATTCCTCTTCCTGCTGTCCACCTCCAGTTCTTCCTACCATAAAATGCAGCGTTCATGTCTCATTTCTCAGCAAAATCATGGTACATGTTGAGTGAATTCACATGAATAATATTTTAGCTAACAACACTTTGAAGAGTCCACAGATCATTTACCAAGGAAACTAAATTATTTCAAATACTTGTGTCAAAATAAATGAACCAAGGCTTTTCTGCGGCAGTAGTTTAAAAGTTTCATTGTGGATGTAAACACATCACTACTCTCCAGAATTCATCAATCCTTGTTAGATTCTTCATTAGTGAGATTTTTTTAAAAAAATCGTTATGTATTTTTCCATAATGTTCAGTGAGAGAATAAGGTATTTCTTCCCTAAAGTAATTCAGACTAATAGGAAACCCTTATTTAAAATAAAACTATCTGTAAAACACCTTTGAATTATTCCAAGTGATAAATGGAATTTATTAAGATTATGAATCAAAATAAATGCCATGTATTCTCATTATTCAAATGGAAATTAGAAATTAATCTTCTAATTGTTTTTTCTTTTTGGTTTAGCAATGACCTTGGTTATGTCTTTTTTTTTTTTTTTACCCCTCCCTCTCTCCTAATAGGTTTGGTTTGGTGCCAAGATATTTCCAGCTGTTGAAAGTCACAAATTATATCTGAATGTCAGGGTGGCTTGTTCAGAGAGAAGCCAATGTTTGTAAGCTAAAATACAAAGGAAAGGCAAAAAAAGTTTCCAGAGTGATTGTGCTGGAAGAAGAAAGCTTATTTAAACCAAGCCTCTTTCATTCCTACCCAAGCTCTACACTTCCTTCACTTTCCCACTCTTCCCTGACCTGCTAGACTGGTAAGACTTCCAGCTATAGGGACAGAAGTGGTCTGCTCAAGGTCTCTGATGTCTTTAAAATTCACTCTCGGTGTCTGCTCATCTCCTGGGGACAACATACAGCATATGGCGTCTCAGCTCTGTGGGGAAGGGAAGTCAAGAAGCAGATGACCTGCCTCAAGAAGGCAGGTGACCAGGGTTACCCCTGTGCGCCACCAGGCACATGGATAATATTTGGTCTGGATATAAGCAGATGTCCTTAACTCCTTAGTACACCTATCCTCCCTTCTTCAATCTGCTTTGCATTAGTTACCTGCCCCCTCACCCCCTCTATTCTTAGCTCTTAAAAAGAAATCACCAGTGCTGCAGTTACCATCAAGCTTCTGACTTTTCATCAGAGCTTTGTGTGCCCCTTTCAAATATCCTCTTTCCTTTCTCCTTGTTCTTTTTAACCTTATAATTTTTCTTTTTGGCGATTCACCAAAGATTTTTGCGGGACTTAAAAGAAATATGAGAAAAACGCTCTCCTGGTACAAGATGTACAGAATTATTTGCATATATAATCTCTTCTTGTGCCTTTTGCTAGCATGGGCCTTTTCATCTCCAGTCCTCATGATGTAACAAAAGAATACATTATGGTACCACTGACAGAACATTAAAGAGACAGTCTTCTGAGGCACCAGCAATTTTAATGGAAACCAAAGAAAATTCAAGATTACACATTTTCTTGTAAATGTATTTCTTTTTCCTGTCTTCCTTCTACCATGTTATCAATTTTCTTGCCTTCTTATTATTTAATTTCCTATCTGGAAGATAAAATTTAAGCTGCCTGTGAGCTGTTCTCCTGTCAATGGAACTGTACTTGTTGATAAAGGAATAAGGTATTGACAGGGCAGTTCCAAGGTGTTTAGTTTAATAACGAAAGATTTAGTTAAATTAATAACAGTAGCGATTTCAGAACCGCTGAGTTAGTTGCCTTGTGCTTCCCTCCTACTTCAGGAAGATGCCAAAAGTAAAAATAAAGCTGTTTATATAGTGCCATCTAGTGACAGATACATTCAAAAGCTCTGCTTCATCTAGAGATTGCTGAAAATGGGCACCAAGCAGAACGCTGCCATTCAGAGCCCGGTTTGGAATCTCTAGGTTTAATTCTAGTTTTGTTTTTCCTCCTGTGGGGATAATACAACCCTGGGGTCTCTTTTTGGTACTACTGAGCGTTTTAGGGTTTAATATGCTTCATAGACAGGCAAAAGATGAAAGCTCTATATCTAGAGGAATTAATTGCCCTGGTGTTTGAACTTTTTACTTTTCTGGGCCACCCTCTTCTCTGTCAGACTAAAATGAAACACTGATTCTGCTGAAATTAGGAAAATATTAGCAATCTTGGAAAACAAAAATGATTTCACTGCTTAAACTACAATACTGTTCCCTTCAAGCTCTTCTCACTTTGTTAGCTATGTTACTTAAAAATGAGTGTGAAGACACAAAGATGTCTTCAACTGTAATTACTAAGAAGATATATATCTATGAAGAGAAGAGCCCAAGTTTTAAAAGTTAGTCCACTAATAGCAAAGCTGAACACCCACCATAAACAACTTCCCTTTTACACATGTGAAAAGTAAAGTTTTGAAAATACATAGACACACCAAAACTGCTAATTTAAGTGATTTGTGCTTCCCAGAAGCAACTTGCTGTTTCAAAAGCTGATCTGTGACTTGGCATTGTGGCGGGCTTTGCTTTGACTGTGATGGCCCCAAGATCAGTCTGTACCCTGATTCTACTCACCAGTTGCTCTGTTTCCAAAGCACTTCTCTTAGCAGGACCTTCTGCCCCCACAGGACTCACTGACAGGCTGAACAAAACTGCATGCCTGTCTCTACCTACTCCCAGATGGTGACAGGTAACTTTCTGGTTTTTTTTTGTCTCAGAGCCCCCAGGATTCTTTTCTTTCTCATGTATTCTTCTATTCTGTCATAACCTTATAGATAAAGAAAAAGACATGACATGGAACTGAAATTCTGTTTAAAACATGCTAGGCAAGACTGGTTAATGGCGCATGCCTGTAATCCCAGCACTTGGCAGTCTGAGGCAGGAAGATCTTTGCAAGTTTGAGGTCAGACTGAGCCACATAGTGAGTTCAAGGCCATGTTTGACTACATGGTGAGACTGTCTCACAAAACAAACAAACCCCATGCTGGACAGGTCTGAAATATTGGGCTAATGCAAGAAAATAAAATTACTCTCAAACCTCACAGTGGTGTCTGAGACATCGTCTGTCTGCTGTATCAGAGTCACATTTCTAGCTCCCCAGTACAGCACACCAACTGGAAGTTTCTCCTTCAATAAATCTATCTCCCGCTCATGATTTCTTGGTATCTATGAAAGAGGTTTTTGGATCTTAATATTTTCATAATTTTTAAGATGAAAACAAGATAATATTTTCAGAATGGCAGATTTTGGAATATGCTATGCTTTCACCATGTTAATTAGAATAAGCGTAAATGAGGCCCACATGCCTAGAGCAGTTTCTGTCAAAAAGGACTCAACACCCCTCTCCCTAATTTCTTAATATGAGCCACACTACTACAGAATTTTCCTTTCAAAAACAAGACAATACTCTCTTCTCCGTGGTTTCAGCCCCTTCCTCTGACTCCTGAATCAAAGACTCCTATATTATTGATGGCATTAGCAGTGATTTCATAATTGCTAGTTAGCATTGACATGCAGCAAAGTTTAAGTGGTTGTTGGGATCCTTGTTGACTACAATTTTTAAATTACACATCAGTTCAGTGCTTGGTGTTATTTGAAAGGGCCAATCTTCCACAGCAGGGGCTGTTGTGGAATGATGCCAAGCAGCATTCACTTTGTGTCTCACTTCCAACCTTCCCTAGCGGTGCCAAGTTTATCACGGGCTTGAAAATGAACAGGATTAAGCAGCCTATTTCTAAAATGTAATCATTTTATTTTCATATAATTATATAAAAGCAGTTTAATTATTTTGTAATTACATAACCAGAACACGATGTTATGGAAGGTCATGGTGAGTGTACTGTCTTTCCACATTAAGTATGAAAAAAAACCTAATCAAATTATACACAGGTATTTAATTTAAATAACATGTAATCTGTGTTGGGATCTCTCTTTTTCTCCTTTCTGAGTGTGCATCCCCTCAGTTTGCCTGAGGATGTAGTAGAAAAGAGCCTTTCTTCTATGTTATTCTGGTTTCCTTTGAGTTCCTGAGCTTTCTAATAATCTGAGAGACACTACTTCATGCTGCTTTTAAACCTAGAGTGGTGAGCCTCGGTGGTGAGACAAGAGAGGGGACCACACAGGAGAAGGACCCTCCTCTGGAGATGCGTCCCTCATGTCTGGCTTCTGTGCTTGCCCGTGGCATACAGAGTTAGTGGGCAAAGATATTGAGGAGTGAACTTTGTGCCCTGGGCTCATTTCAATATAATAAAAAAGTATGTCTGTGTACATGCAAAAGCTACTTGCAGAGTATCTAGATTTCTTCTTAACATTTCATGTTTTTTATAGATATAATGAAGAGTCAAAGGACTCCACCGAGACAAACTCAAAATCAGAACTCTTAAGCTACCGATGACTGCTTGTGTCAATGTTCTGATCCTTACGGAGATGTCTGTGCTCTCAGTATCAGAGACAACATGACTGATAGGAATGAGAGTAAGTAGATATTTGTATCTTCGTGGTCTAAAACCCAGGCCCATAGAGATGATATAATCTCTCTACACTTTGTAAGAAGAACAGTGATTCCTGTATGATATGGTGAAAAGAAGCAAAATCAGCAGGAGTGGGAAGCACGGATGTCCTGGGCTCTACCAGGAAAGAATGCTGATGCAAACTCCACTGACAATCTGTACTGGAAGGTTGTGCTCTACAAGTCTACTTGAAGTGTCCAGGCTACCCATGGGTAGCGGGAAGGCAGTCTTCTGAGGGAAGATGTACAGGGGCTTGCGCCAGAGCTGGCCCAGAAGATTCTGTGATCTCGCGGTGTCAGTAGCAGAAGAGCAGCGCTGGCAGATGGGTCGCTTGATACCAAGGAACAACGCAACGGCTGTACTAGTGGAACAAATATCAAACATCTCCACTTAGAATATAGCAGCTCTCAGCAATGAAGATTCGGAACCAGGAAGGAAGTTTTAGCATGACCTATAAAAGACTCATACTTTGATGGGATATTTATGAATAAACAGGTGAACATTATTACTTTGTATATATGTATTAATATTTTATATTCAATGATATTTATGAAATACTTGTGTTATGTAAAATATAAATGTAAAATTTTTTTTCAAGTAAAGTCTTCATTTTCATATAGAAACCAGTGTGAAATATCAGCCTCCAGATTCAAAACTTCTCTTTGGTTTGAATAAGAAGGAAATATTCTGAGACTTCCAGCATCTCCAGAAGGAAAATTATTAATTTCATTATTCACTTCCACCTTCAAATTCCCCTATTCATTATACAGCTTTAGTTGTGTATCTCAATGTTCAAAGAAAGGAAAAATTATATTAATAAATAGTTACTTGAGAATTATACATAGATGAAATGTGCTGGGAAAAATAATTTTTAAAATAGGACAGTCGTGATTCTGATATATAAAATTTACACACTGAAGATTTTCTATAGCTTGTTAACTAATGAGGGGAGCTGTAGGATGCTACAACTAATATGTAGGAAAATATAAAGTCTCTTTCTCTTTCCCTCCAGCCCTTTAGCAGAACAGATCTTCAATTCTGGACTTCCCAGCTTCCAGAACTGTAGTAAATAAGCCTTTGTTCCTTATCAATCACCTACTCTGGAGTATTCTGTAATGACAGCACAAAGCAGACTAAAACAAGCAATAAGGAAATTATTCAATAAATGCAAAACTTGCTTATTATAGGAGTGAAGGTAACAAAACCAGTCATACTCCCACCTGATGAAATTAAATCTCAAAGTAGCCATTATATAAACTGAAGAACTCTAGGCAATGTTTGCTTTTCCTAAGTTTTTCCCTCTTGTGTAACTACAAATGCCTGAAAATATTTCCATGACTGGATTTGCTAGTCAATTTATTGAATTAAAACATTGCCACTAAAAGGTGATGTTAGTGGCTCACCAATCATTACCTGACATTTATATCACTAGGGAGTAATTTACCACTAGATAGGTTTCAAAGGAATAGTTAAAAAGGAAGTATATTTTTTTCCTCTTTTAAATAGGAAACAGGGACCTAGAACACTTGGAACTGTGTAGGTGCTACAGTTAACAAACATGAATAGCCATCCTCTGTGCTACTCTCACAAAGAGACTTTACTGGTGTTTTATCCAGTGAAATTAAAAGTTTAGAAAATTATTCACTGGGAAACATGAATAAAAAATGTAAACTTGTATTTTAAGGATACTTCTTATTTTTTGAAACACAGTTTAGATCACAGCCATCAGCTGATATTTATGGATTGGCCTTGTACTGAAATCTTCATGTCATTGGGTGTGTGAACAGATTGGGAAATTCAAAATATTGCCTTTAAAAGGAGAAATTATTGTATGGGGACACAGAAACAATAGGCATCTTTGCAAAAAAAGACAATTATTTATCCGGTAAGTGGGTCTATATATCCAGATTACTTTATCCTCAGTTTTGATTCAACTAGCTTTTGATTCAATGGCTATGTCTTTAATGATAGTTACTCCAGGAAAAGTTGAGCTCTGGAAAAGTTTTACCTAGATAAGATTCCCCTGCAGGGAGGTTGTGAGTCACTCTGTACTTAACATTGGCAAATAAAACCGCAGGGCATGTCTGCTCCCTGTGGATTTTAATTTGCAGCAACAATAACCTGCAAGTCATGGGCCTTAGGTTAAACAGTTGAATATGAAGTTCAAGCCTGAATGAGGAAGACTTCCCCTGGAAAAAAAAGTGAGGTGAATGTTGTAGGCCAACTGATCTGAGAAGCCCACGGAAGTACCCCGCATCTGGATATCTTTACTGCATCCCCCATTCCTGATGTCTTCATATGGGTCTTTGTACTTTAATTAGTTCTCTCAGTTAACACTGCACTTTACCCTTACAGCCCTTAAGAGGAAAGCCAGAGAACATACTCAAGACAAAATTTTATGTTATTGAAGAATGAATTCCCCATTATTCCTTTCCTTGGGGTATATTGACACCTATGAATATGGTGTTTGGGCTGCCTGCCTCTTTTATTTATTAAGTAATTTATTCTTTTATTTCTACTTACTCTTTTACTTTCACTCCTAAACAAACACCTATTGAGAACCTATGGGTTTCTTAATGGAGGTGCTGTTGGCATTCGGAGTAAGGTGACCTATTTGAGATCATTCTTTTTTTTTTTTTTCCGGTACCAGGGATTGAACTCAGGACCTTGCGCTTGCCAGGCAAGCGCTTATGCCACTGAGCTATACCCCCAGCCCCTGAGATCATTCTTTGTGCAGGATTGTTTACTATATTTCAAGACACTTTTTTTCCCTCCAGGCCCCATCCACAAAGAAGCACATACTTAATCCCTAAGCAACCTGTCCCTTGGACCTAGTTTCATTTCCAGACATTGCAAAAGAAGAAATCCTCATTGCACAATTTCCATTTCTAAACATCACCTGGGTGAGATCCACTGCCAGAGAATATGAGTAAGACAACATTCTGGACTTCAGGAAGTTGTAACTTCATAGGAAAAACAAATAAATACAATGTAGTGTGTCCTTATATGACAAACACAAATCAGGGATTTCAAGATGGCTTCTAAGAGAAAATAGTTAAGAAATGCTTCAGCCAAGTCTTTAAGAACACATGAATGTAATCTCAGTGAGGAAGATGTCCAGGCTCAGAAGAGGTTCTAAAGACATGCCAGAGAACAGAAAAATACAGTTGCACCAAATACAGCTTAATATAATTGCAAGCAAATTCATCAAGACCACTGCATGGCACTAGAACTAGAGACATGATGACTGGCAGAGGTGTGACTAGGGAACAGATCAGGGAGGATGTCACTGGCTTGGTTTATACACCTAAACTTTATTCTGAGGAATGTTGCAGCATGGGTAACATAATCAGATTAGAGTTCAAAGAGATGATTCTGGCAAGTACTCTGAGATAGTGATTGGAGAAAATAAGAGTCAGGACAAGCAAAGCCATTTTGAGGATATTGGAATAACTCAGAAGAAAAATGAAGGACATGTCAATGTGTGCTTCAGTCTGTGCAGTAAGGACTGAGGTTATCCTTCAGTCAGAGCCACCAGGAATATACTTTTAGTTGAACAAGTTGCTTTCATTACTCAATACAACAGAGGAGACTATTTGTCTTCAGAAATTCAGGGCACTTTCAGGAATAAGGGGCTAGGAAAACCTATTTATCAGATGTGAGGAGGTTCACTTGGGCAGTTGAGGGAGAATCTAAGGATACAAAGGGTTACTTATAATCAAAAAGTAAGTGCAGGGCCAGGGATATAGCTCAAAGGCACAAGTGCCTGCCTGGTACAAGGTCCTGAGTTTGATTCCCAGTACCAGAAAAAAAAAAAGTAAGTGCAATACTATGGCTGTGTGTTATGGTTTGTGTCTGGGTGTCCCTCCAAAGACACATGCAGTCATGGGGCAGGCTTTTAGAGTTTATGACTGATTCATGGTCCAATGTTGGAATTATGGATGTGAGTGCTACACCTACCCTGGGACTGGTACTTTGCATTACAATATAAGGGAAGGAAAGAGGCTTCTTGCCACCACTCTTCCCCTTTTTGCTCTGGCTGCTTTTGCTGTCTTTTGCTCCCATAGATGGTTGCCTTCTGCCATGTGCCACCCTGCCTTGGAGCCATCCAAGTATGGGCTGAAACCTCCACAGATGTGAGCTAAATAAACCTTTCCTTCCTTAATTGTGGGTGTCAGGTATTCTGTCTCAGCAATAAGAGAAAAGTAACCAAGACAGAATTTGGTACCAGGAGTGGGGTCCTTACTGTGACAATACCTGACCATGTGATTCAAGAGCCTTTGGAAATGGCTTGTGGGAAGTGTTTGGAAAGGTTCAAAGATGTTGCCTGAAAGAGTAGAGCTGGAACACCATTGGCTGTTCTGTCTGAGAGATTCTGGCCAGAGCTCAGAAGAACAGAAAGCTGATAGAAATCCTGCCAGTAAAGATTGAGTTTGAGAGGTTTCTGCTATGAAGGATTGCACTAGTTGTTGGACTCCAGGTGATGTGTGTTATGGCTTACCAGAAAGTTTGTCTGCATTTTGCTTGTGTCCAGAGACTTTGCCCGAGACTGAGATCAAGGGTGCTGGCAGACTGATTAATCTGGCAGAAGAAATTTCAAAGCAGTTGAACATGGGGGCAGTGGCATGGCTATTGTTGGGGGCTTTCTGCCAGATTTATGTTGAGAATCAAGAGCAAAGAGCCCAGCAGGATGATTTAAAATGCTGTGAGTTTGGCCAGAGAGGAAGCTCCTATAAAGCTGTGGATCATAAAGATAGAGCTGAGATCTCCATTGCTGAGAAGGAACAAGAGGATAGAAAAGATGGCCATCACGGGAGGCAAATCTCCATCCTTTGCTGCCTCAAAACTGCAAAGATGAGGGGAAAGCCTCAGAGTGCCATGTTCCAGAATGGCAATGGCATTGCTTCTTGGCCTTTTGGCTAAGATCAAGTGCAGAATCGCAGTGGCAGCCATACCAGGTTCCAGAATGGTGGTGGCATAGAGAATTTGCTCCTCAGAATTGGATTCAGAGTGCCCAGTGATCCAGGCATTTGACCCCTATGGCCAAGAGAGGGGAAAGCGTGGCTTCTACTCCAGGTGGCAGCAGACCTTGGCATCATCTCCATGGCACTGGTTTTAGGTGCATGCAGAATACAAGAGTTTTGAAGTCAAAAAGGCTTCCACTTCAGTTTCAGAAGCCAGCCAGGTATGAGCTGAAACCTCCACAGACTGTGATGCCCACAATTAAGGAAGGAAAGGTTTATTTATCTCACATCCATGCTTGGCTGGCTCCAAGGCAGGGTGGCACATGGCAGAGGGCAGCCCTTCATGGCAGCAAAAGACAGCAAAGGCAACAAGAGCAAAAGGGAGGAGTGGTGGCAAGAAGCCTCTTCCCCTTCCTCACATTGTAATGCAAGCTACCTGCCCCAGGGTAGGTGTAGCACTCACATCCATAATTCCAACACTGGACCATGAATCAATCATAAACTAAAAGCCCACCTAATGACAGCATGTGTCTTTGGAAGCACAAGAGTAGAAGGATTGGAAAATAAGTGGCAGTCACAGATATTAGCTAAGAGAGGGAGACGGCCAATGCTTACATGGGTTATGCACTCACCCCTTTCTTTTACTCACTTTATCATGGTTTATGTTCTATGTAAACTGCAAATGCTTGGTTATGAAAGGAGAATAATGAGGTAGTAGTCAAAGTCATTGGTTTGAGCGAGGTTTCCTTTTTTTCAGCTTTATGAAGAGAGGCACTTGATCAGTTTAACAGAGGAAAGCACCTATTAGATAGTGAAAAGTGTGGGTGAATGGCAACTAATGTAATAAGAACCTTGCAGACACTGAAGGATCATGACTTTTCATTGGTGAATTACACATGGTTGTTTGAGATCCATTGACACCTTCTATTGACATCTATCGGTCATGATACAGGAAAGTAGAGGACATGTATGGTTTTTATTTTCCTCTTTCCAGCAGCTACCAGTTTCCATTGCATATCCCTGTAATTCTAGGGAAATTTATTCCGTTTCCACCTCCAATGGGAAACATGAGACTGAGCTGAAGTTTATTTTATCCCATTTTCCTGGCCATAGGGATTGTTTCAGTGGAGGGCACATGGCTGAGAAGACATTTATTGTGGCTATAAAGATTCATTTTTGCTTTTTTCTTGCAGGACTCAGTGGTCTCTCCATGGTCCCCAGGAGAAAATGGCGAGGGGGTTTAGAAAATAAAGACAAGGGCCAAAAGCTGGGGTCAGGCAGAGGCCTCTTACCTGATGGGCATGAGGGCTGAACTACAATAGTAGGGGCGTTTATTTATACCTTTGCAAAGTTAGCACCATGAGAGGCAAGGTTGCCTAGTGACTAACGACTGAAATTGTCCAGGCGGGATGTTTTTCTCAAGACTGAGGTATCTTGAGGGCTCGAGGCGCTCTGGCTCTGTCCTGCCCTCACATATGTGACCAATTTCTAGCTCCAGCCACTCCCAACATTTTCTGATGGTTATGAATTCAGGATTTGCTAACAGATATCTTGGTATATCAGGGCCTAGCCTAAGAATGAAGCCAAGCCTAAGAAATCAGAGTGAATAGAGGAGAAGACATTTGATCTTGTTCTCATCATTTCAACTTTAAGATCAAATGACTTTATTTGTCCCTTCATACATATACACAGCAAAAAAGATCTAACTTTTAGGCTGATCCAGAGTTATGGCTGAGGTAGGTGTGTGTAATAAAAAGGATAAAGGAATGAAATGTGTTTGCAAAAGAATGGTGGTGACATACTTAATGGGAAAGTAACTAGCTTAGTTCTGTTGCAGTGTGTTTTTTCCCCCTGAATCTTGTTTTCCATTATGAGCATGAAAATATGCTAAATTCTGTGAGAATACAGGTCAATATTCCTGTTTTTAATATTCATACCCTATTACTAGAGAATGGGGCTGGGGTTATAGCTCAGCGGCACAAGCACCTGTCTAGCATTTGCAAAACCTGAGTTTGATTCCCTGTACCAAAAATCAAAAACAAAAATAACATATTACTAGGGAATTATGCAGACATGTACACACTCACACACACACACACACACACGCGCACACACACACACACACACACACACGCACACACACATTACCATTCACTCACTCACATCTTAACACTTGAAAACAAGGCAACATACAAGGGAAAACTCAAGTGAATTGTACAGATGGAAACCCCACTGGGATTTGAGAAGAAGGCAATATGGGCTAATCAGCTAATGAAGGGTGATTAGAAGAAATTCCCCGGGGCTCTTGTTTCTCTCAGTTAGTGCTAGAGAGAACAGCAGGCTTAATCTGCTTTGGATGTGGGAGATGAGGAATCTTCTTAGTAGCTCTGTCACCTGAAGCAAATCATTTAACCTACTTGAGTCTCATCATTTTCAATTAAAAATGTTTTACAATTTAAACAATTTAATTGACACGTTATGGAACATGATGTGATAATCTGATACATGTGGTCAATGTGTAATGACCAAATCAGGTAATTAGCAGTTCTGTGTCCTACCACATTTATTGTTCTTTGTGTTGAGAGATCTTGCACTCCTCTTCTCTAGTTCTTTATAGAATATAAGAAATTATTGTAAAATATAGTCACCTTACTGTGCTGGAGAGTGCTAGAATTTATCCCCCCTATGTAACTGAAATTGGTAACTATTATTCAAACTCTCTCTAGCTCCTTCCGCTTTTCCATTCCCAGCTTCTAGAGATTGCTCTTCTACCCTATGGAGCCAACTTTATTTTTTAGCTTACACATATGAGGGAGAACATTGAATCTTACTCGTCCTGCGCCTGACTGATTTTGCTTAACACAAGTACGCGAGTTTCATTTCTGACGCACACATAGCCAAGGATGTGTAATGAGCACCTCTGTCTATGACTGCATTTCGGTTATTATCATGTGTCAGTTTATACCACCCACCCATTTTTATCAACATGTGTACTTTGAAACAAATCTCAAATAGTATAACTTTGTCTGTAAATACTTCAGTGCACAGCTCTAAAAACTAAGAACTATTTTAAGTGTAACCACAATGCCATTATTCCAATGTCAGACTTTATGTTCATTTAGAAGAAGTCCATGTTAAGGAGCCTGGAATATAGCTCAGTGGCACAAGTGCCTGCCTGCTAAGCACATGGTCCTGAGTTTGATTCCTGGTAACCCCCAAAAAAGTCAATATTAAGACAAAGATTTCTGGGCAAATTGTCTGCTTGACAGGAGAAAATGCATGAGGTAAGGGAGTGAAGTAGAAAAGGGTAGTTTGTAAGTTAGACACTGGAAGAAGGCTGCTCTTGATAAGCATGAACTCCCTAGCACTGGTAGAGAAAGCCACAAGGACAGATACCATGATACCTAAGTTCACGAATGCTTTTGTTTGCATGTAAACACAAACATGGCCATGTTTTTGAAAATCATAGACCAAATTAAGTTTGTGAACCAAGGTACTATTAATAGGACTTCAGAAGGCAGGGAGAGGCCATGCAAAGAAATCCAAGTGTTGGTGTCTGAATCCTGGGTAGCATGTATCCAAGCATAAGGGTGAAGGACTCAGGCCTGGGACCAGATTAAACACAACAAATTTGAAAGAATTATATTATACACAACTGTATGTCTACCATGATGACACCATTAGCATTTTTTTTTTTGACACCATTAGCATTTTAATTACATTAGATCACATATCTACCCGTCAGTTTATCTCTTTATCTATCTCACATTTCTTTTCTTTTTTTTTTTTTTTTTTGTGGTTGTCTTTTTGAGACAGGGTCTCACTATGCAGTTCAGGCTGGCCTTTGGCTCACTTTGCAGCCCAGGCTGGCCTTGAACTTACAGTGATCCTCTTGTCTCAGCCTCCTGAGTGCTGGAATTATAGGCTGTCCCACCATGCCTAGCTTACCTCACATTTCTTGATGCATTTCATTGTAAATTGTAGGTTTGAGGGGAAAAAAGGATCTGCCACTTGTGGAATATCTCCCCCTTCTGAGCTATGGAGAAGGGGTGGGGACAAGGTGCTAAACGTGAAGAGCTACTACTTAGTGTTCTGGATATAGACATTTCCTGATTGTCCAAGGTTCCCCAGCCACACAGGCACTGTCCCATCTATTAAACTCTTGGTGATATGTTCTAAGTATCCCAGATGCCGCTGATACTACACGGGATTTAGGTTGAGGAAGTTTAACTGGTTCACATGCTCTTCGTGATCCTTCAGTTCATTGTTTTGTAGTTTGTAGTTCTTGCCACTTCGAGGTGTGGAACCTTTTTTATGCTGATATCTTTGTAGCAGCACTGTCTTCTTGCTATTTGAGGCTGATTCTCCTTTCTTTGTGTCCAAACTCATCCATTTTTCAAGGAATCCTCATAGATTCTGGACCATCAGTGGGTCAGTTCTTATTTACTAATGAATTTTATGTTTAATTATATGAAGAGTCTCTTTTTTACCGATTCTATGAATTTGTGTCAAGAAGACTTCAGTCTATCAAACTAACTCAAAATTTTTTTCTTCCTTTCTTCCTTCTCTTTGTCCCTTCTCTCCTTTTCTTTCTTTCTTTCCTTCCTTTTCTTTCCATTCATTTTGTTTTTAATATAGGGTTTCAGTCTGTAGTCCAGGCTGGCCTTAAACTTACTATGTAATTCAGGCTAGCCTTGAACTCATGATGGTCTTCCTGCCTCAGCCTCCTGAATGCTGGGATAACAGGCAAGGACCACCACACCCAGCTTCTTTCTTTCTAAATGGTAACAGCTGGACTTAATTATTCAGTACACAGAGAAAGAATGTAGCTGTACATAAGATGGGCTGAGGAGGAAACACTGCACACTCTCAGTCTGTTTGGGGAGTTTGGTGTTCTGTGTATACTGGAAACTTACAGGGTTGATTTCTCACAAAGTTTTGCCTATTTCATGCAGGCTCTGAATTTGCCCGAGTTGCTGAGACTAGTGGGCAGAAGATGCTTTCAAACTTACGTAGTTCTAAATTTATATTCAAATATCGCCACCTTGTGGGTCATTCCTGTGTCTCTCCGTCTTGATTGCACCCTTTGAACACCAGAAATAATCTGTTCAGGAAGGTTCAGGTTCTGTCAACTGATTGCTAATACCTGTCCTAGGACCTTTACATTTTTCATATTATTGACAATGTATAGTAACTTTTTGAAATACCATTATACTCCTTTTAGATGTGAGGATCCTAAATCTAGAGGGATTATGTAACTTGTTCAGGTCTCATAGCTAGTAAGGAACGAAGTCTTATAACCAGGCAGCTTCCCTCTAAAGCCTTTGCTTTTACTGCACTCACACATAAAACTAATAAACCTAAAGGCGAAACAGAATGACACATAAGGCGCAGAAGTAGTAGAGAGGGGGCGTTGTTAGGAAAAATCATTAGAGAAGGCCCAATGTATTTGGAGAGGAGGTGGCCCCTCTGAAAGAAAGGTCTGAACGATAATTGTATGAGAATTCAGCTGAGTCCATTTCCCTGCCATCCAAAGGTACAGAAACAGTCTATTGCTGGTCTGTTGTTTGGTCTTCCAGAACACCGACATCTTTTAAGGAATTACTCTTGACTCTTCTTTGTTCATATGATTCTAATAGATACTTTTGGTCATGATATCCTTGATTTTTTACTTAATCTGCACTAACCGGAGTTCATCTGGCCTCTTGAAATTTCTGTGCTTGAGTCAGAGAGCTCAGTGCTGCCTTCTGGTGCTCAGTTTGTGCAACAGAAAGCTGTAGCCAGCCAAGGGTTCTGTGGAAGATGGTCTGGAGCAGAGGAAAATAAGGGCAAACCAGGTATTTCCGAGGCCAACAGCAGGGTCATCTCTAGGCCAGTTACACTACTAATTAATCATTCCCCATAGAACCTAATCACATTTGGGTTTCTATCCAGATTCTAATATTCTCTGTCACCTTCTTAGAAGTAGGGGAGACATTTTCATTCCTTACCCCTCTGCATCCTGAAAGACAGCACAGTATCCTAATGATAAGTTGGCATCTTTATTATGAAGGATAGAATTATTAAGTAATTATTAATTATTAAGTAATTAATTAGTTTTTTTTTCACAGTGTCTCATTATGTAGACTAGGTTGGCCTTGAACTCACTTATGTAGCCCAGGCTGTCCTTGAACTCATGGCGGCCTGCCTCAGGCTCCTGAGTGCTGCAATTATGGGCAGGTGACACTGTGCCTGGCCCTATTAATAATTTTAGAAAATAGTGTTTAGGGCTTTATTACAGATGATGCACAGTTTAAAATTTCTTCCTGATGCTTGGATGAAAATCCTATTTGCTTCTTTCAAACCCCAATCTTCTAAGGCTTTTTTAGTTCTATTTCTTCTTTTAAATCTACTTTATATATTCCAGCCAATTATGTTTTTAAATTTTTATTTTTAATCACCCATGTAAAATTTAATTATTGCAATGACAAATTACAAAGTTCAAGATTTCAAATTAAGAATCATCCACAATCCCACCATGCAAAATTAATCATTGGTATGGGTATATTTCAATCCATTTTATCCTATCTGTGTAAACACCAACAAAAATATTTTTAAATTGGGCATGATGGTGTACATCTATAGTCACAGCAGTCAGGAGGCTGAAACAGGAGGATCAATGCAAATCTGAGGCTAGTCTGGGCTCCATAGTAAATTCAAGGCCAGCCTGAACATAGTGACACCTTGTCTCAAAAAACAGAACAAAACAAAAACAACCCAAACGAAATGGCTAACCTCATCTCCCTAACAACATATTCATCAATTATATTTCATTTATACTATATCTTAATTATTATAATGTTCTGTACTATAAATAACTGTACCTTTGAAAGCTTCTAATTTTTGAGGAAGTAGGCACAATTACACGTTCTTTGGCCTGGGGTGATTTTCTTTCCTGTTTCACCTAGTCACCTCCAACTTCTGATCTTAGTTCAAGTGCCGTTTCTTTGGAAAGATAGCTTGTTAGTGAAAGGTACAGTACAGTAAAGTGGCTGCATAAAATGAATTGTAGAGTATTTTTGGCACAATGATAAAAGCTGCAGTTTATTCTTCTATTTGGGAATATCTGTGTCCGCATGTATTTTTGTTCGTTATTGGATTCCCAGTGCTTACCCTAAGTGCCTGAAATCTGGCAAGTTTTAAATGAATGAGCGACTACTTGCAGTAATTCAGTTGCAAAGGAACTATTTTAATTACAAAAGTGTTTATAAAGTATTACTGTCTCCTAAGCATATCGTCACATTTTCAGTATTGCAAAATATTTTATTGGCCTCATTTTGCAAAAGGAAACTGAGCTGCCAGAAAAAGCTAATTTGTCCAGATACAAGAGACACACAAGATTTGAACGCACTTTTAATATTCATCTATGTCTGTAGCCTTGTTTGTCATTACTGTTTTTCTTCCCATGAATATGAAAGCTATCATACGCAGCTTATTTCCAACATCGCTCCGGTGTTACGCTACAGATCGTCTTTCCTTACACGCGGAACGTACAGGAGCAAAGCAATGGTAGGGCACTGGGAAGGAGGAGAGCGGCCGGGACCCCACGCTTCTCCTTTTGTTCTCCACTAACAAGCTGTGTGTTCTGGAGCTAGTAACTTACATTCCCACGGAGGCCTCAAAATTAGGGAGTAAAGCTGAACCTATCTAAGAAACGCGGGTGTAAAAGGCTTACACAATACACAACGTGGCAGAGGCTGAGCCAACTCCTGACTCAAGTTTGTTCTGAGTCATGCTATCTTTAACAAATGTTTACAGAGTGCTTACAGTATTACATACTAAAGAGTAGTACGTTTCCCATTTGTTATAGATTCTGGAGTTTCTTTCCTAATAGTTTTTACTCGGCTACTTTGAAAACGGCCCTTAGATTCAGAGTTAAAGGGCGGAAAGCTCCGTGCAAGCCTGGCTCAGGCACCCACCGAGTGGCGTGATCGGGTTGGCAGCTGGCCGCACAGAGACGCCTTCTGGCCACGGGAGTGACCGTCTCTCGGATGACTTGGGTGTAAAACTAGCCAGAGAGTGGCGAGGCTTTGCTTTTCTAGTGACTCTATCGCTAGAATTATGGGTGGAAACTTTTCCGGGCCACAGGTCTATGTAATTCATCTTCGGCTACGTGGCGATCCGGTGCCCAGGGTATTCGGCCGGGTTCCTCTCTACCCCATTCGATGTTTATCCTTCCGTTCCGGGAGACGCACCTTTCTACTGGGGAGACAGGTGACCTCGACAGAAACTCTTCATCATGACTGCTGGCCTAGGGTCTCCAGCAGCAGGCTTTCCCAGCCTGCGGCGAACTACGCCGTACCCACGGTTAGGTCAGGTTCTTACCTCACCAGCAAAAGGCCACCCTAGGGGGTCCCGCCACGCTAGGCCTTCTGGGTAGCCTCTAGCCAATCACCACGAGGCATACATGAACCGCAGCCAATCATCGCTCGCCTTATTCCTCGGTCCCGCCCGCTCCGGCCTGTCCCCTCCCCACCATCCGAGAGTGCTGTAGTCGCGGCTGTAATTGCAGCCGCCGGCGGCGCTGACCCTGCCTCGGGGCCTGTCTCCTCCTGGCGCCCTTCGCCTTCTGTAGCTGCCTTCACTGAGGATGAGTTGCCGTGCGGCCGTGTGCCGACCCCGCGGAGATCACCGGCGCACTTTCATCTAGCGACTGGTGAGGGCGGGCGCCGCTCGGCAGACTGTTCGGAGCGGGCTGGGAGGACACCCGGCCGGGGCGCGGGGAGAGTCCGCGCTCGCCTCCGCAGGGTGCGGGCCGCGGCGACGGCGGGGCGCGGGAGCGGCTGCGCGCGCCGAGACCGGCGCAGCTGCTGGGCCGGCCGGGTGGCGCGGGTCCCTGCAGTGCCCTCCTCCGCCCCCTCGGCTAATGCGTGGCGTGCGGGGCCCGCGCGGCGGTCAGCCCGACGCGCCCTCCGACGCTGCGACTTCGCCGGTGCTGGTGGCCGTGCGGCGTCCCTTCCTTTTGCGCCTCGGACTTGGAGCTGATCCGGGGCCCCGTGTCACTGAGGGCCTTACTCCCTGTGTGCAGTCCACATGTGAGCACTTTCGGGGGACACTGAGTCGAGAAGCAGGCTGTGAAGTTAGCGGGGAATTCCTAGTATGCAGAGAGACTGGTTATTTTGGGGCTGTGAGTGACAGGGAGCGCAGAGACCTTTTGTTCTTAGCTGCCAAGTTCAAAGAGTTGTAATTCTGGTACGAAATAGGTGACCCTGGCCATCTTTTTTATTTTTGGTTGTTTTGAGACAGTTTCACTATTCAGTTCAGGCTGGCCTTGAACTCGCAGCGATTCTCTTGCCTCAGCCTCTGTGCGCCACCCCGCCGGCCACAGGTCATCCTTTTTTTTTTTTGGTAATTTATTTTAAAAATAAGAGAAGGAAAACATTAACAAACAGACATACATTTACAAAATAGCATAAGAACAATACAAACAATACTCAATTACAGACAAAATGGTAGGAAATTAACCATGATTGTGCATTACATATTGATATCTTGAAAGTGGTTTCTCAGGAAAACAAACAGACATGCAAGATTGATCACATAATTAATCATTAACTGTTCCTTTCAGTAAAGCCATAGAAGTCAGTAGTACAACTATGTTAGCTATCCTGCATATACATCCATACATAATTATCCCTTCTCTGACACCTGTTTTTCAACATAGTTCTTACAAGTTGCAGTGTTAGCCAGACAGGATATTCTTTTTTCTGGAAGATTTAGCAGCACGTTTTTCTGAAGCTTTGAGACAGGGCATTTGACATTCGAAATTTACCAGAAATGCTGAAAGGTTGTGACTTTTATAAACGGCTAGCCACTACAGCCTGCAGTGTGGTACAGGTGCACAGTCTTTCTGATCATTTCCTTTTTCTATTTTGATAGATTATTCTTTGAAGATAGAAAGAAGCATTTACGTTTCCAAAATTTAGTCACACCACAATTTAAGAAAACATTTGAAAATTGATATGGTTCATTAAAAACCATAATAGGTTTTATTAAAAATTTCTAGTATGCTAAATTGTGTGTACTGAACTTATTACATTTAAAACCATCAAAATGCTTCTTAAGTATAAAATTCAGTAGACTAAAACGAATATACCTATTATTTAAAGAAGATTAATATTACTTGGTTGTTATAAGTGATGTACAACTAGTTCACTTTTATAATTGGAAGAATAATACTTTGTCATTTTGTCACATGTAGGAGTGTGTTTGCTCCCTAAAATTTGGGCTTTTTCCTTTAAAAATAGGCATTACACTGATAATTGCTGAAGTTACTAGATTTTGTACTGAGAATATTTGAGAAAACATTAAAATACTAATAAAACAAATTAATTTTTCAAAGTTAGAAATGTTTGTGGTTTAGAATATATTTTTCATGCCTAATTTTTTAGATTCCTTGGTTATGAGTCACTAATCTATAGTTTATAACATTTCTTTTAATTTAGTATAGGTACAAGTTTATGGGGAAGATTCTTTTCTTTTAAAGAAGACTTTAAAATCTATTTATTGAATGTGTTGTACTCAAGAAGTGTGAAGTACAGCATTTTCCACTCTCCCTTCCCTTCAAGACCTTAAAATCTTTTATGTCTAGGCAAGGAATACACTCACCATGGCCAGTCATTACTGTCCTTTCACAGGTGAAGAAACTGAGAATTAGAAGGCTTAAGTTGCTTGCCCAAGGTTTTAGGTGTAGCAACCCAATTCCTGTGACCAAAACTTAGTGTGGTTTTTCTCATCTGCGCTGGACTTCTCACAAAGATCTCCTACCTGCGTTTTAAGAGGGCTTTTTATTGGGGTAGAATAGGAAGCTTTATTAGAGGATTCCTCTATTGATGTGATTTTTGGATAGACTAATTTTCTCATTGTGAAATGAAGGTAGTCATATTTATGAGGGCAATAATGAAGCTAGAATCAGAGTTAAGTTTGTTAATTTATATAAAAGTCTATACATGTCCATGTAAAAGTTCACAAGATTATATTCAGTAGGTATAATATTTGTGAGCCATAAATGAGTGAAAGCATTCGAAGCAGAAAAGATCCTGATATGGTATATTTTCTGATCTGTTCTCTTCTTTTTTGTCTAATTTTTAATTTTCTCTAATTTATGAATGAATGTGTTGTCTCACTGAGTTTTCAGAACAAGTCAGGAAAGTTACTGTCTCTTTACAAATGAGAGAATTGAGTCTTAAAGAAATTCAGTGATGGGCCCAGGGTCACTTAGCTGATTAGTAGTATACCAGGATTACTAACACAAGTATTCTCAGCCTGAATTTCCTCTGTTCTGTGGTCTCCACACCTAACTGAAATTCTCTTCTTGAGGTCCCAAGGTGATTTTCAACATGTGGTACATGAGTATTGATTCACTTTGATTTTGAATTATGTTAGGAAAGAACATGGTTAGATTTGTGCTGGGCATGGTGGTGAATACCTGTAATTGCTGCACTTAGGAGGCTGAAGCAGGAGGATCACTGTGAGTTTTGAGGCCAGTCTGGGCTACATAGTGAGTTGAAGGTCACCCTGAGCTACATAGTGAGACACTGTCTCAATACAAAACAAAAAAACATGATCTGATTTGTGTTTCAGTAGGATAACTGAGCACTTATTCATGGATAAGTTAGGATTGCCAGCTATTGTTCTGGGCGCAGTTTCAGCTGGGAACAACCTTTATGGTGGGCCAGTCTTCAGAGCTGAACAGGAGTCTGCAGCTTGATCCACTTTGCCAGCTCTGTTTCTGTTCAACACTTTATCATGGGTAAAAGATCTGTGATTTTGTTTGTGCCTTTGTTTAGATTTGTTTTGCTGTATGATTTCCAGTTTTACCTCTTCGTCCTCTAAGTTGGCCTGTCATCTGAACCATAGTAATGGAGTTAGTCACATCTTGTCAGTTCAGAGTTCCTAAATACATCTTTGAGTTGCCCACTTAGTTTATCCCTAAGGGAAGGTACATGAGGCTGTCCGAAAGCGGATTCTTCTGCTTAGACCTCACTCCTTTCTGTCTTCTGAATTATGTAGAATCTTTAGAACGGACCAAGGTGATTCTAGAGCTTTTATATGTACCATAACTTGTACTTTGGGTTGTTCTTCCTTGAATTTATCAGGCAAGCAAACTCATCTTTTAAGTCTTGGTTTATTTTATCTTAGCCACAGGTTTACAATAATATATTGCTTTTTTGTATTGTTATCACTTTGTAAATATAATTAATCTTCTCTACCTCTACTCCTCTAAGGTCTGTTATATACAGAAATTTTTGTTCACTCAGTACAGTTAAACTAGATACATGTATTCCTCTAGGTATTATCCCTGAACCTATCTTTTATCATTGTATCTAAAATATTTAGGTCTTTATTTTTCTATTGTCAATGCCTTATAACTTACTGTGGATGCCTTGGAGGAGGCAGTGTAATATCTGTTAAGCAGGTGTGTGTTTGAGTTCTAACTTTACGGATGCTATGATAAAGTTTTTTATTTCTCATTTCTGATGTGTAATATTTAGTATGTATTATGTCCTCCATAAATATTTATTTCCTTTATTTCAACAAACATTTTAAAAATACGTAAGTATTTGTAGCAGACATTAATGTGGGCTGGGAATTTAGAAGTATGTAGGTAGGTAGGAGACAGATACAGGGATTTCAAGAGCACGACACTGTACAGGTGAAAACCTGAAATGGACTGAAATTATCCAAGAAGAATATGAAACAGAAAAAGATGATTGAGGCTAGAACATTGAGAGAAGCCCAGCATTTACACATCAGGGTAAGAGTAATTCCTTAGGAGGAAGCTGTGGGAGAGAGATCCTGTTTATATGGCTTTACTGACTCCCCGTGCTTTCAGGATCCCTTCTAGATTCCCACAGAGAATGTGGTCAAAGACTTAAAACGTGAAAGGCAAGTAAGACAAGAAGTATACGTATCCAAAATGTCTGGTAATGTGGAAGTCACTAGTGGTTTTAGTAGCATAGTTTCATTGCAGGAGTATCAGGCAGTGGTGATATTGAAGCTCAAACATGAGTTTTGATATTAAAATTTAATACCTTTTGGTAATGAAAACTGCCAGTTATTGAATGCATACTTAGGGCCAGACATTGTGGTATATAGTTTCATATATCGTTACAAAACCCTGTGAGTTTGGATGCACTGTCTCCTTTTCAGATGGACTTGGAGCGATGATATAAGTTTTAAAGTTATGTAACTGGTAACAGCTGGCTTTGCTATATTTGAATCCAAATATGTAGGACTCTAGGGAGCCCTGGCTCTTAATCACTTCAATATTTATGTTCATAGTATTTTGTGTATACTTCTGTCTATATGATAGCTTGGTGTGATTTTTATATTTAGTACTTCCTTGTTTTCCTTTTAAATGTTAACATTACATGAAGTAGGGAGCTCTTTTCTGTTGTGTCTTAGTTTCTTCATGTAGGGTTTGAGTGATTCACTAATAAGTTCCTTTTAGGTATTATCATATTGTAGAGGATTGACAACTGGTGGTCGATGTATAATCCTCAACTGAACTGAGTAAGTGTGCTGCTGGGTGTGGGGGTCCACATGAGAATTGTTGCCAGTAGCGTAAGAGGCAGAACTGGAGAAGAAGAAATTAGGCTATTGGGAGCCGAAAGGCTGTTGGAGCTGGTAGAAGCTATAAGGAGCTGTTGGTTCTGTTGGAGGAGCTCGTCGTGCGGGCTTTCCTGATGAACTGGCTGTTTTCATCCTTTGAGGGGCTCTGGATCTTGTTGGCACTGAGAATGGCTTCAGTTCACTTTGTGGGAGCTCTGGTTCTCACTTTGAGCATCACCTCCAGGCTCTCAAGAGGAAGATGGTGCACTGACAGTCTCCTGGAGAAGCTTGCTGCATTGGCTTTCTTGATGAGAACTCTGCTTTCCTGATCATTGGAGGAGTTTGGGACCTCACTGTTGCTGAGGATGGCTGTGGTACTTTTTGGGGCAACTCTGTCTCTAACTCTGAGTGTTGCTTCTTGACTCCAGTGTAGAACCCTCAGCCTGCTAGCACAGATCATTCATCTTGCGGGTATAGATTTTCCAGATTCCAGCACTGACCTTTGGGCCTTCCAGCGCAAATCTGTGAAACAGGCCTGCATGAGATACTGTTATGGGCCCTGAACCTCCAGCTGGACTTGTGGGAGGCATTGTTATGAGCTGTAGGTCTTCATCTGGACTTATGCAGGACATTATGGTGGTATCTTGGTTACTTTTCTCTCATTGCTAAGACAAAATACCTGATACCCAATATTAAGGGAGGAAAGTTTATTTAGCTCAGTTTGTGGAGGTTTCAGTTCATACCTGGCTGGCTCCAAGGCAGGGTGGCCCATGGCGGAGGGCAGCAGTTCATGGTGGAAGATAGCAAAAGCAGCAAGAGCAAAAGGGAGGAGCTGCAGCTGGAAGAGCAGCCTCTTTCCCTCCCCTGCGTTTTATGCAAACTACCCGCCCCAGGGCAGGTGTAGCACTCACACCCATCATCCTAGCATCTGACAATGGATCAGTCAAAAATCTAGAAGCCCGCCCCATGGCCCCATGACTGCATGAGAATTTGAGGGGACATGCAGACACAAACCATAACAGGTGGGATCCAGGCCTTCCTTGGTCTTTGTGTGGACAGATTTCCTGCACTCTCTTTGGTATATTATTCTTTGAGTGACTGTTATAAATAATCTTATAAAATATATGTCCTGTGTTATATTGCTTCCCTTTGCAAATATCCCCTAAACCATGACATACACCAAAAATACAAAGATGGTAAGATTTTATAGCCTCAAAAGGATGAAATTAATTTCATGTGACTTGATTCATTTTTCTTCATACTAGCTAACTACCACTTTATTTTTGGTTTTGGTTCAAATCAACATTTTATGGGGGCACAATTTTTATAAGGACTATATTAAAGAAATGTACAGTAGAAGGAAAACTGGAATTAGAAAGAAGAATCAACTAATTCAGTGTCCTCATTTCCAGAGGGGGAAATCTAGTAGTTAAAAGAAGTTTGTTAGATCTCAGACTTATGTTAGTGTGACTTGAAGTGGGTGTGGAACCTATAGATTTGGATTTGGAATGTCTCATATCTGTATCTGAGACACAGAAGTCTCCCCTGTATCTACAGTAATTCACACATGTCTGTTCAAATAGTCTTGTTTCTCTCCATTCCGGAAGACTGTATGTTAAGGAGGATTTTTCTCCTTTTTGTCTTTACATTTCTATATAGTTTTTAAGATGTGAATATATTCAACTTATGACTTAGGTGTTTAGATAATACTTAGAAAGGCCTTTTATATTTTGTAATTATGAAGGAGTCTCCTGTGTTTTTGTCTAGTATTTTTATAATTTCTTTTTTTAATGTTTGTCTTTGAACCAGCTAGAGTTTATATTAGATGTAAGGTATAAAGTATCTAAAGTTACTTTTTTCCAGATGGCTATCCAGTTGTTTTAATATTCTTAATTATCATCTTCCTTAGTGTAATACCTTTCAGGCAGAAAACTCAGTATTAGTAAAAGGCCTTCCATGTAGATGAGAGTATTGGTTATTGTGGTGATGTAGATTTAGCAGGTAAAGTTTTGGTAGACGACTCTTATAAAGATGGTAGATTGAAATGTGCTTATAACCTCTGAGGACACAGCTTATAGAATGTAAAAATAAAAGAGAAAACAGTTGAAAGTTCTGGAAGGAAAGCGTGTACAGCGCTTCCAGGTACAGACATACATGGAGTGATTGAAAACTGCAGTGAGTACTTAAAAGAGTAGAGGACACATTGCCATTAACCTCCCTCAAATACTCCGCCTCACTTTCAACACTGCTCCTGTTGTTGCTATTTTCTGAGCCATTTCTGGAAGTCCATTTTTTTGTCTTTTCAAGATAGGCCGGATGCTTCTGCTGTGTGCGATCTCATAGAGAGGCAAATTTTAAAAAAATGTTATGGTATGGCATGTCTTCATCCCCCTCATTGTTCAGATCTGGCATTGGGTGCTGACTGGCTCTTCCTCAGTTAAAATGACCCTGCAGGGTAAATGTTTTGAATTTATTGAGGATATCAAGGCAGTCACAACACAACTGAGCCCAAGAAAAAGGGCTTCAGAATGCTTCAGAAAGTGACGAGGACAATGGGATAAGTGGTTGAAGGGAGGAGGAGAATTTTGAGGGGAATTAATGATAGTATATCTTTTAACTTGTTAAAAATGTAACTCCATATATTTCAGTTTAAACAAACACCATATATTTCAATCCCATCTCTTAGAGGTTAACCTTAACCTTAAAGATAGAAAAAAAGGAGACAAAAATAACTGATGTAAATGTAGATGCTATAGATATAACAGAGGGGATTGCCTGTTTTAAAGCTAGAGTTTAAGGGCACTGAAGTGTAGGGGGACTTGTATTATAAAGTACTTAAGGAAGGTGAGATTTTATTTTTTCTTCCTCTTTCTTTCTTTTATAGGTCACCCTCGCAATTATGGATATTTAAAAGGATCAGATAGTGTGGGGGGGAGTTCCCCTCCTCACTCCCCCTTGGTGCTGGACTCCAGGAATAATTTTTGAACTGTGGAATTTTTAAAAAATGAACTATTTGATATGAACTTTATAGAGTTATTTACAATTTTTTGATTTAAGTGTCAAAAAGATTATACAAAAATAT
>PVLD010015394.1:0-48791 GCA_004027595.1 Dinomys branickii | reverse complement strand
GGTCCAAAATGGAAAGATCCGCCACTAAAGAGCAAGCACTCAAACTATAGCTTCTAGGCCTGGAGGCACAGTCCTGCCTCTCAAGCATGAGCTCTCTCTCCCACAACTTTGAAATTTCCCCTGAGGAGCTCCACCCCTGCCTGCATCTCCTTTATGGCCTTGGCTGAGTTTGAATTGGAGGGTGAGACTGCGTGGGGACCTGGGGATCTGGAGCCATTGGAGCTGAAGTTGGAATTGTACTTAGCAGTGGGGATGGGGATCCTGAATGTAGTCAGCCAGTCTGTTCTTAAAGCTGTGGTCCTTCTCCCGGGTGTCTCTCCCAGGCGTCTCTCCATTCCTCCTCTCAATATCATGACTGTGTATCTCTCTGCCGGCCCCTTACTTCTCACTGGCTCTCCTTGCCCTTCTCTTTCACTGCTTTACCCTGTGTCTCCTTGTTTCCTTCTCACCCTTCCAGTTTCTTCTCTCTTTTTCTCTTTGCAGTTGTGTCTTCCCGTGACCCTCTGAGTGTCCCTCATTCCTGCATGACCTTGTCCCCTTTGTGCGTTTTATACCCCATCTTCAACCTAAAACTCCTGTCTTCCTGTTCGTGTCTCTTACCAGGCAAATATCCTTGTGTTCCTGACCACTAGCACAGAAAATACTGTCATCATAGGATTCCTCATACAGTTCTCCACAGATCTGCTTTGATACCACTGGAATACACATACACTGAAGACTCTCAGGATACTGGCCTGAAGGAAAAACAGAGGGTCAGAAATACTCCTGGGCAGAGACAGCCACAGGTATCTGTGAGTCCAGAGACAGGAATACCAAAACTCACCATCCAACAGGCGACCCCAACTAGAAACAGAGCACATGGTTCCAGTTTCTGGACATTTGGAGGGAACCTGGATGGTTTGGATGGCTTGTGAGAACACAACTGGTTTACTCAACTTGATGAGCACAATGTCATTGCCTTGCCAAGGTATAACATAGTCTGGGTGCTTCACAGAGAAATTCACCTCAATCATCTGGCTGTCTAGTTCATCCCATGAGTAAAGTCTGTGCAGGCCCAGCCCAACAGTGTAGGATCTGAGGGCAATGAAAGTCAGTACCATAGTAACAAATCCTTTCTTCAAACCCAAACTCCAGTGCAGGCCCAAATCCAATCCTAGCCCCACCTCCAACTCATCCTCAATATCAGTCCTGTTGGAGACCATCACAAAGTGGCTCTGGGCAAGGTTTAATATTAACAATTGGTTTTCCATGTTTGCTTGTGAGTTGCCTGAAACTTAGGCAGCTTGTCTGGGGATGAACAGTGCAATCATGGCAAGTGAACCTCTATGAGTCACTGGTGACTGATGAGGCCTGAATTCGCCTCAGAAACTGTGACATCTCCAGGGACAAGATAAGGCCACAGCTGAGGATGTTTGGCTCCACCCTCAATGGACGACAAGGAGACTGAAGTTTCAGGCTCCACAATTCCTACAAGAAATACCACCCTGAAAATACGGTAGTTCTCCTGATTGTCAATTTCCTACTGGGAAAATTCTCCCAAGGTCCTCTTAGGTACAGTGTTTTCTTGAGTATCCTCTTCTTTTGTTTGAAAACCAAATAAAAATGGGCTGTCCAGAGAAGTCTCTGTCTCAACTCAGAGAATATCTAAGCTGTGAGAGAGTTAGACCGTGCTGGGGCCCTGGAGTCATGTCAGTTGTCTCATTTATGTCAGTCTTCTCCGACCACTTGCTGGGGAGATTGTTGTCCTGATCAGCCTGCAAAAACTAAGGTTTTTTTAACCTGATAAGCCCCATCCCCATTCCCATTCCCCCCTTCACTCCACCCAGAGCCATCGCTGATCCCAGCCTAATCACCACTTTGACAGCAACCAAATCCCATACCAATCCTCACCCCCAACTTATCCTCTGATCCTGACAATTAGGGTTGGAGCAAGAGAAACATTATTTAAGGTGTCAACTGAGGGAGGCACTAGTGTAAAAAAGCAAGATAAGCAGTGGTTCAGTATAATATTTTAAAATTCAGAATTAATGCAAAAGGTCCAAGATGCACAAAATATCAGAAATTGAAGGGAAGAGAGCCCTTGAGGTGTACCTCGTCCTAGCTACATACTCACAGGATCCTGTTTATTTCAAATGTGGATATTTAGTTCATCATGGATGTTTGCATTAGAATTAATTTGTTTAATATAAGATATTAAGATATTTTTCCTGGTGGTTGAACTCTTGCGTTGTCTCTCCCTATATCCTGCCCTGCAGCCCCGTGCTCACCTCGGTCCCACCCACCTGGCTCTGTCCTCACCTGTCTCCCTCGCCTTGCCCCAGGCCCCTTACACCAGGCTCCTAGAGGCTGAACTGAGATCCAAGCCCGCTTGTCTCAGGCCATCTCCTCCTCTGCACTTTCATCCTCGGGCTAACCCCATGGTCCTGTGTGGTTTCTCTTCCCACATGTGGGTCTTTCAGACCCAGGAAAGAGAGGTGAATGTTCCTCAAGCCAGAGGAAGTGGATCTCCCAACCAAGCCTCCCCTTGACTGCAGCTCCAGTCTTGCTCCAGTCCTAGTGTCTGAAAGTCTCAGCCCTGGTCATGGCCATTGAGGCTGCGCCTCACATCCTGGCTCAGCCCCTCTGCAGTGTTGGAACCCCACCCTGGGCCAAGAGTCAGCCCTCTCTGCTCAAACCCAGCCTGGGCCCTGCGCCTCACTGCAGTTACCACCCTCTACACTCCCTCACCCCTTCCAGCAGTGTGCAGCGGACAACACCCACTGCCGACGTACCAGAACTCCAGAGCAGTCTAAAGAGCCATTGTAGAACAGGGCCACTTGCTAGGGCCGAGAGTGTGGAACACACTCATAGCCACTGGTGATACATTTGCTGACCTGGTGCAGCGGATCTCGGAAGTGACTGCTGTTACTGGTGGGAGGAATCTCAGGTACTGTGGACAGGATGAGCACACAGTGGATACAGTGGGTGGGTGGGGTCTTATGGGATCCAGTAAGGGATCCTGTGGTGGATGTGGTAGGTCTCATGTGGGTCACAGTTAGGAAGGCACAGGTTATAGCAGGAGAGCCAACCAAGGGCAAGGTCTGAAGCTCTACCTCTGGGACTCAAAGAGGAACTCGCCCTTTGAGTTCCAGCCTGGAACTCCAAGGCCAGACCCCTCCTCTGAGCCGGAGGCTTCATACTGTGATCCACCACCTCAGAGGCAGAGATCCAGTGTCACCACACAAGCACCCTTCCCAGGAAGGGCGTCTGTGGCAAGCGGAGGACAGAGTGCACCATGACTCTGTTTACATGTGCTGGACACACAGAGTGGACAGCCTGGCACAGAGATCAGTCCTTTGGGGAACATTTCTTACCATGTCTGGATCACAACCCTCTGCAGGGCCACCGTCTCCAGGGACTCAGGAGCGGTGACCTCTATAGGGAAAGGGGCAGCTACCACCCTTCTCTGCCAGCTGGGGAAGAGGCCCACTCACAGTGCTGTCACAGTGCTAATTAGAGCTCACATCTGGACACTCACCTAGGGGCCAGATACCAAGGAAGATGTGTATTCACACTGTATTATGTAACCAGCTTTCAGATTACTGTGGGAGGTGGGGATACTGAGGCACAGAAACATTAAGTGCTTTATCAGGTATGAAGGAGCAAGGCTGGGTTCTGAATCTAGTCCCTGACTCCACCTCTGCACAAGCTGGGTTTCTACTCTGGTGCCATGCAGACAACCAGGAGGGCTGTTGGCGGGGCTGGATTGCACATTTTGGGAGCACACTGGGTAGCACGCACCCTGAACTCAGATACCTGCAGCCATGTGGAGGATGCACCCCAGGAAACAGAGCCAGAGGGCTTTTGCTGTGGTCCACATGTCAGCACCTGCTGGGGAGCAGACAGGTGACTCTGGGACACACCCCCCCCACCCATTTCCAGGAGCAGCTAGAAAAGACCCTGTGCGGCCTGGTCTCTGAGACCCTGGTTGAGGAACCGTAACATAGGGCAGAGTTTCTCAGCCTCTGCATTGCTGATATTTATCCAAGCTCTGCTGGGGAAAGACCCAGGACACTCCCAGCCCCCAGTGGCACTGAGCGATCCCCCTGCCCACTGATGACTAGTGGTTGGGGAGCTTTAGGGCTGGGGCCTGCCCTGTGCATTCAGGGTGTTTGACACACTATACCACATGCTGCCCGCCAACCCTGATGCACAGACAACCAAAAGGCCCATTCTTCATCCAGGTCTGAGAAGACAGTGTGAGCTCTGCCTTGAGGACAGAGGAGGCAGGAGACTGAGGAATGCAGGGCAGTTGGGGACAGAGACAGAGACTCCAAGACTGAGGCTGAACAGTGGAGCAGGGAGGCTGGGGCCCAGATACAAAAATCTCAGAGTCACAAAGCTGAAGGAGACTGAGATGGACATAAAGTTGCTCTCAGCACAGATTCAGGGTGCAGCCCTGTGCCAGGCATCGCACCAACACCAGACACTCGGTGACTTACTTTCACAGCTGTCTCAGGTGCCAGGTCCTGACATTATCCCCATTGCACAGAGGGTACAGAACAAACAGACTGAATGACGATTGGAGAGGGCACTGTAGTCTGTGCTCTTAAAACATCACTGCAACTGGGCATGGTGGCACCTCCTGTAATCCCAGTGCTCTGGAGGCAGCAGGATCTCAAAGCTCTCACTGTACAGTGAGTCAAAGTGATGGACTAAGGCGGAGAGGGAGACACACACCCAGCAGCACAGAATCTAGAAAGAGGCTGGAACTCAAAGGGCGAGAAGCACAGAGCAAGCCTTGTGCTGGGAGATTGCAGGGTGTTCACCTGGCTTAAGCTCCTGCCTTTCAGGGCTCGACTGTCCTGTGTGGGGCTGTGATCTGTGGGCTGCTGACTGTTGGACGCTTCATAGGTCTTATAAAGATGGGGCTGGGGGCTGGCCTGGGGTGCGGCTGCTGGAATATTATAGCCTGAAGGATCAGAGATTAGAGTGCTGGGCACAGTGCCCCTGCCTGTCCTGCCTCTAGTCACATGAGGGCACAGAGAGCAGCGCTCCAGGCCGTGAGGAAGGAGGGGAGTGTGGGGTGGGACCCCGCAGTTAGTGACCACATCAGGCCGGCTCTCCCCTCTCTGTCTCTCAGTTGTGATTCCTTCAGTCCACTGCTCTTTGCTCCCCTTATGCTTCTTGTGTCATGGACATTCTGCTTTGGATTCTCTGCCTGGGAAACTCTTAGCTGTAAAGTAAATCTACATTAATTTAAGCAAATGTATATGAAATCAAGACAGTCTGTGTTTCTCTGTGTGTGGTCCTAGTGATTGACCCCAGCCTTTTCTCACTGAGCTCCACCCCAAAGCATCTTTCTTAAATTCTATTTAGAGTTAGAGCGTCATTACTTTGTGCAGTTGCTCAGGCTGGTCTCAAACTTGGGGTGGTCCTGCCTCAGTTTCCCAAAGAGCTGGGCTTACTGGTGTGCAACACCACAGGCAGTGTATTTTCCTGTCCTAGGCATCTACCAGGCCTGCTGTGCACACCCTACTCCAGTTTCAGCCACAGCAAATCCCAAATTCTGGAGCACTCCAGGCGGGTTTGTACCTGCCTTAGGCTGTGAGCTGGCTATTCCTTTTGCGTGATGTTGCCCTGGGTGTTTTTCTATTTCCTCTAAAACCATGTGCAATTGTGCAGGGCTCCCAGCAGAACCCTGGTCTCAAACACCCACCAAACCCCTCCTCAGTTACATTCAGCTGCACTCCACCTGGACTCAGTGCAAAGTTCTGAAGGGGACTGAGCTGTGACTTATGTGACCTGGAAGCACAGGCTCATGGCTCAGGCCCTCACCACTGGTCCAGACAGCAGGCTGATCACAAGCCCCCATTGTCACCTGCCCTCCTAACCTGCCAGCCATACATCTATCTGTTCCTCCATTCCAGGGCCTGACGTCTGTTAGCCTGGCTCACAGATCTTGGGGAGATGCTGGCACTTTAATAAAGGGAAGGTGAGAAGGTACAGCTGAGAGCCCAGTGATGAGGTCCTGGCAGAGGCCAGGAGGATCGCTGGATAGGCTGGGGCTCCTGTCCCTGCAGAGCTAGGCTGGATCCTTGCCTCCTTGTTAACCCCGAGTGTTTTCTGAGGCCCCATCACCGGGGCCTGACTGGCTCCTGACTCCATCTGCAGCCCTGTGTGCCCCAAGAGGATGGCGAAGGGTGTGGGGAAAGCCCCTTGGTCCACCCTGCTGTGTGCCCTGAGAGTCTCCTCATTGTTCAAATGCAATCCCCCGACACTGCTCAGTGTGGGGACTTGCTTTAGAGATAACAAGACTGCATGGAATTACAGGAAACAGCCTTAACTGCAAGCTGTGATGTGATAGGGATTTTTTTCAAATTTTTCCCTTTAATATCTTCTCTTTGTTAGGGTGTCCCATAGTCTAGTGTTTGTGTGGTGTGCATACATTAGGCTCCCTATGGTCCCATTTTCCTGCAGTGTTACGCTGGATTTCTGCACTGTTTTCCTCTCTGGACTCTACCCTTTGCAGGGCTGCTCAGCCCACGCCGGGTACCCCCTGGTGTGGGTCCTTGCTTTGTTGATGATGGACATAGAGCTAAAACAAAAGCCTGAATGTACAAGCAAGAGCTCTAGTCCTAAGTAAGAGAAGATGGTCAGGGCGTTAGCTTGAGGCACTGACAAACATCAAATGGATCCTCTGACAAAGCAGCGTAGGAGGCGCCAGGGAAGAGGCTTCTACTGAAGACAGGGCAGTGGCTGCAGGCCTGAAGAGCTGGGTGCTCCTGGCACGTGGGGGTGCTCCGGGCTGGGGTCCTGTTGCCCCTTATCTCAGTCGTGGCTATTTTTCGGGTTGAAGTCTAGTGATCTCAGTGACAGTTTGGTTTGCATGTGGTGGCTGTCTTCTGTTCGAGGGCCCCAGTCAGAGGAGGCTGTGAACCAAGGGCACCTTACCTTGAGGAGCCTGGAGATTTTTTTCAGCATAGTTGACATCCTGGAAAATGTCTTATCCTGGTGTCCTTAGCCTTCAGTGTTATGAACTAACCTGAGCAGATTTAGGGCTAAATAGCCTTGTTCTGTCACCTTTCCGAAAGCTGTGCTCTGACTGAGGGCTGTGGCTGTATGCACAAGAAAGAAGGGCGTGATTCAGAGATTCAGAAAGCAAAGGTGAAGGTTTGTCTTCCTTTTAGGTACTTGTTGTGCTTCTGAAGGCCAGAGGAGTCATTGGTTTTAGTGAAAGCCACTGTGAAGTCCTTGTCTGTCCCTGAAGAAAGCACAGATAATGCTTTTGATGAGTAACCTATTAAAGGCCAAGGAGTTTGTTGGTCCCCTGTCCCTGGAGTCTCCATGTCTCTCTGTTCCTGCTTCCAGAGTATCTCCACAAATTTCCCATGATATCTGCTTTTCTCTCAATCTCTCTCTCTCTCAGTAATTTCTTCTGGCACATCTTGATGTTCTTTTCAGCTTTGTCTGATGTCCTTTTACCTTCTTAAATCTTAAATAATATTTTTACTAGGATACTTTTAATTTTAAAAATAATGTTTTCTCATCTTGATTTTCTATTCCCTCTTAAAGTATCTTGTGATTTCTAGGTCAAATTTGTTCACACTTCTCTAAATTTCTTTCTTTTTCTCTGACTCTGGTTATGCAAATCACGATGCACACAAAACCACGCAACTACATATGTGCAATGAATTCTTTCCTGTCTTTAGGAATCACCCACCTTAGCTGTGCTCTATTCTGAAGACAACAGTTCCACTCGTGACCATTCTTCAAGCCCTAAATCTGCTGCTTATTCTGCTTTCATGCAGCCCTCATGTTTTTGTTACTCCTGCACCCACTCATGATGGCTTTGTGGCCATGTCAACATCTGTACCGAGACAGGGAAGGACATTCTTTACAATGTCTGTGCTTCTTATTTTGTACCAAAACCAGTGGTGCCCCTGCCTCAAGTGCCCAAGGCCAGCTCCATGCAAGTGTCCCCGGCTGTCCCATGGTTGCTTCACTCTGGCCCCAGGCTGCTGATTCTGGTGGCAGCACCAGCTCCCTGGACATTTGCTCTCTCCTGGCTGATCTCCCACCTGTTCTGAGCTTTTGAGCTTGAGACTCCTTGGAAATTTCCCCTGTTTTTTACCAGACAAACTGTGGGAGTCTTTTACAGGCATCAGGTTGCATGAACTAGAACCTATACTACAAGTTCTCCATTCATGTCCCAGACTCCAGATTGAGGATTTGTGGATCAACCTCAAGACTTGGAATCCCAGGTTCAGAGCCTCAGGCTTTAGACTCGTTATGCCACAGTCTGGTCTCCAAGCAGCAGTCTTAGAAAATCCATCACCAGTCTGCACACTGCAGTGTGCATCTGGAATAACTAACGCTAAGTGAGACACTGGGGAGGCTCCTGGGGTCCACATGATGAGGTCAGAACACCCTGAGGTAGAGAGTAAAGCTGTGGACATGCCTTCCTCTTAATGTCCCATACACCTGTCGCAGAGATGTGGACATTGTTTATGAAAGAGAGTATCAGTACTGGTTGGCTGTATATTTATAAGTATAGAAGTTATATGGATATGTTAATGCTGTTATTAAAAATTTTTATTTTCTCATCTTGTTCAAAATTGCCATAGCCTGCTTCTCGGCTTTGGTAGTGCAGCAGTTCACATTGTTGATGTTCTTCTTTTTTTATTTTGAGAGAATAACAGAAAATAGAGAACAATAGCAAAATACCAACAACATGGACAGAAAAAAAAAACAAAGGAAGAACAATAAACGTGAGAGAGTTTCAGAAGAAAATGATAAAAAAAAAGAAGAAAATGATAGGAATTAATAGTGGCTGTTATATTACAAATTGTTATCTTCAATGAAATTGCTCCAATTTGTTCTGATACTGAAGGATCCTGCAGGCCTCGTGCAAACTTCAGCACCATGATCATATGTCAACATTTCTCATGTTGCTGCATACAAATCTCATTTAGAAAATTTGCATCTCCATTTAGTCCCGGATGTATTGTCATTTTTCATTCTCAACAGTCCTTGTTGAATTCAGTGTATCTAGGGTAATATTTTCACCTGGGATGTCCAGTTGAGCTCTAGGAGCAAAAGTTCACAAAGCACCCAGATTTCTCGAATTTATTCATTACATCTGGCCAAAGGACATCGAGGAAGGGGCAGTGGATGATTCTGGGAACTGTAATGGTGACTCGAGTGTGCTCGGAAGATCAAGACAATCTTGGAAGGACAAGGAAAGGGACAAGGACAAGGATGAGACAGAGGGGCAATAAGGAAACTGTGGTTTCCCCAGGGGCCTTATCGTCTCAGCAGGTGCTGTCTTGCGCTGTGTGACCCACAGCAGTCCGTAGCCTTTAGCCCTAGGATTTCCAGCTGTCTCCATAGAAGTTGTGTGAGCAGTTTCCACATTGCAACCAGGCCAAAAGGGCAGGACAAGGGCAAGCTTGGACATCCCCTTGACTCAATTCACTAGTCATGGTTCCCAACAAAGAGCTCAGCAGAATGATTTAAAATGTTTTGAATTTGTCCAGGAAAGAAGGTGCAGTAAAGCTATGTATTGCATAGATCAAGCAGAGGAGGTCTGATTGCTGAGAAGGAGAAAGACACTAGAAAATATGGCTTGATGGCATCACAGGAAGCCAAAGTCCACCCTCTGCTGCCTCAAAAGTGCAAAAGTGGAAGAGTTTGCTCTGAGAAGAGAGCTCCAGATCACCATGTTGGTGAAAGCTGGCAGTCAAGGGAAGCTTTTCCTTGAGATTCATAGACACTGTTCCCGATATCCTAGACAGAAGGAAGCCTGGCACTGCTGCATTTGGCAGCAGATCCTAGTGTCATCCTCCTCATGCTGGTTGTATGTCCATGCAGAATGCAAGAGTTGTGGTATCAGGAATCTTCCACCCAGATTTCCGATAAATTTCTGGTAGCCAGGCAGTGTGCCCCTGAGTGTGTAGTATGTGATGCTATGAATGTGTAGCTGAAGGTGCAGTGGAGATGCCCAAAAGTTTGAGAAGTCAGGAATGTGGATCCCAAGGAACACTGCAGGGAGGAAGCAGAGCCAGCTTAAGACAGAAGACATAGGAGCTACCACCACAGGAAGTGCCATAGGGGCAGGGCCACTCAAGATCTCCAGAGTTCACAACTTGCCACAGATTGCTGGGAATCCTCGAAGCAGAACTGTTGGATTTAATATATGCTCTCCTAGATTTTGGTCTTATTCCTTCCTATACCCCTGTTTGTCAGTTTTGGAATGGAAATGTCTACCTGATGTCACTGATTATTGGATGTGTTTCACTTTCTTTTGAAGTATATAGGAGATTTCAGCTAAGAATGTTCCTTAAATTTCGGAGGAGGGTTTGGACCTGGACTTTTCACCAGTGGTGAAACTGATAGGATTTTGGTAACTCTCAGATATGGGCTAAGTGTTTTCTGCATAAAGGGATATGCATGAAAATATAGGGGCAGGGCAGGCGTGCAATGTTATGGCTTGTGTCTTGATGTCCACCCGAAGCCTATTGCAGCAATGGGGAGGGGAATTTGGCAGATGTGGCTGGATTAGGGTGGGTGACACTAATATTGATTCGTGTTGAAATGCTAGGATTGAGTGTACTAGGGTTAAGGATGTATTCACATGCTCCCCTACCTACGTAGCCTGAATAAGATATAAGGAATAGAAAAGTTCTTTCCTCATCCCTTGTTTCTTTGCCACCTTCTCTCCACCATGGACTGTTTCTCCTCTCTGACAGCTGTCTGCAGTGGCATCCTGCCTTGGAGTCAGCCAACTGTGGCCTGAAACCTCTGCAAACTGCGAACTAAATAAACTTTTCCTCCCTGAAATTGTGCGTGTCTATTGTCTTCTCTCAGCCATGAGAAAAGTAACTAATACTGTCCCCCAAATGTCTCTGTGTTAATGGATTGCTCCCCAGGTGGTGCAGTGGGGCTGTGGTAAGTTAGGGCTTCAGGTCACGGGCTGCCTTGAAGGGGATTGGAAGATTCAGCCTCTTTTTTGTTTCCCCTTTGCTCATAGGTCATGTTTTCATTTTGCTTTTAGGTCATGAGATGAGCAGTTTGTTCCACCCTGTGCTTCCTGGCACTGCCATCCAGCATGTCCAGCAGATGCTCAAAGCAACAGTTTTGCTGATCTTAGACTGGAAAGTCCTAAAAGTTGGACAAAATAAACCTTTCCACTTTATAAGCTAATACACTCACCCATATGGTGACAGTGAGGAAACCAACACACAGGTGAAATGTGGGAGATTGTTAGACAAGACTGCTCAGCTTTTTTTCTTTCTTCTGGAGTCCGTTTTGCCCTGCTTTATCTTTGGAAACACACTGTGCTCTTTTTCTCAATTTTAAAATGTATTGGCATAAAGTAAAATATATTGGAATTTTGCCATGAGTTCAAGGCCAGCCTCAACATCATAGTGAGAGCCTGTCTCCAAAACACACAGATAAAATCAAAAATAATAAAAAAGGAAACCCAGGGAATGCAGTAAGTGAACTTTGGTAGACACTGTTAATTATAGTTTTTTCTAAACTTATCAGGACAAGCAGAATAAAGACAGTGCTCAGAAGGGATGGGAGTAGAAGCTTGGCGGACCTGGTTTTCTGTCACCTTGTTCAGTACACTCTTGACTTAGTGGGCTGGCAGGTATCACCAGCAAGTACCTTGTGTATCAGATCCTCAGAGCCCTGGCATAGCCATGGTGTGCTGTGTTGAGCCCTATCTTGTGCCCTGATTTTGTCAGCCCACCTTATGTTACCCTTTACTGGACTGAGCGACCTCCCTCTTGGGCCTGGACTTCCCATCCGTCTCTGTTCTGCCCACTGCAGTGCAGTCACCTTCCGAAAGCCCAGCCTCTAATTGCTGAGAATTTTGAGGAACATTCAGGACCTCAACCACAGCACTCCTGGTTGTCTGAGTCTTCCTTTGTCTGTTTTTTATCATTCCCAGTGAGTATATCTAGGGGCTTCCCACCCATTCTAATGCACTAGCGAGCACACTGTTGCATTGGTGAGACTCTCCAGTGCAGGCCTGTTCCCTGCGCCATTAAATTTCCTCTTTAACGTTTCATTCCTTCTCCTTTTAGAGTTTATTTTGCTTCTACTCTTCCTACATCTAGACATGATTGAACCAGAAATGAATTCTCCATTCCTACTCTTTTCTTATATGTGCTGATGGTCCCGTGTTTCTCCTCAAACACTATAACAGGTGCATAAAATAAAAACACGCTGTGTTTTCTTTAACCCTGGTTTAAATTATTTTCTAATTTCCACTGTATTTTTCATTTGAAATGTGCGTTCTTTACAAGTGTTCCTTTGAAGTTAGAGTACACATTTATAATATTCTGGCTCTCATTTGGTCATTATTCCTAGCTCAATTACACTGTGGTCAGACAACATACTCTCTCTACCATAACTGTGAATTTTGTTACAATTTGTCTCATAGCAAGCCTCAACAGAGATTCTTTTTTTCCTTTTGAGACAATGAGGAGACTGTCAGAGAGCACAGCAGGATGGGCCAAGGAGTGGACCCCAGACCCTTCCCCATCCTCTTGAGGGTAACAGGGCTGCAGATAGAGTCAGGAGCTGGTGAGGCCAGGTGATGGGGCCTCAGAAAACCCTTGATTTCCCCAGGGGGACAAAGGTCCAGCCCAGCTCTGCAGGGACAGCAGCTCCAGCCCATATAGTGACCCTCCTGGCCTCACCCAGGACTTACTCACTGGCCTCTCAGCTGTGCCTTACCACCTGCCCTTTATTAAATAATACACCAGAAAGTGTCAGCATCTCCACAACATCTGTGAGCCAGACTAACAGAATCATGGGCCGAGGTTGGATAAACGGATGTATGGCTGGCAGGTTAGGAGGGCAGGTGACAATGGGGGCTTGTGATCAGCCTGCTTTCTGGACCAGTGGTCAGGACCTGAGCCATGAGCCTGCGCTTCCAGGTCACACCCTTGACACCTCAGTCCCCTTCAGAACTCTGTGCTGAACTCGGGTTGAGTGTAGCTGAATTGAACTGAGGAGGAGTTTCCTGAGTGTGCAAGACATGGTTACCACTGGGAGCCCTGCACACTTGCCCACGGTTTTAGAGGAAATAGAAAATGACCCAGAGAGACAGAATGCAAGAGGAATAGCCAGCTCAGAGCCTAAGGCAGGTACAAACCTGCCTGGTGTGTTCCAGAATTTGGGGTTGGTGTGGCTAAAACCAAGGTAGGGTGTGCACAGCAGGCCTGGTAGATGCTTAGGACAGGAAAATACACTGCCTGTGGTGCTGCATGCCCAGAAGCCCAGCTTTCTGGGAAACTGAGACAGCAGGATCTCAAATTTCAGCCCTGCATAGGCAAATTCACAAAGTAAGAGACTCTGACTCTAAATACAATTTAAGAAAGATGCCTAAAATGGAGCTCAGCATGAAGATGCTGGAGTCAATCACCGGGATCACACACACACACAGACAGAGTGTGTTGATTTCATGTACATTTGCTCAAATTCATGTAGATTTAATTTACAGGAAAGAACCTCAAAGGCAAAGAATCCAAAGCAAAAAATCCACGAGACAAGAAGGCTAAGGGTAGCAAAGAGAAATGGATTGGAGGCATCAGAACTGAGAGACAGAGGGGAGAGACCGGTCAAAGGAGGTCACTGCCTTCAGAATTCCACAGGACACCACACTCCTTCCTCATGGCCCGGAACCCTGTCCCTGTGGCCTCATCTGATTAGAAGAAGGACAACCACTGGTCACGTCCAGAGAATGGGCATGTTGGGACTCTGATCTGTCAGCCTTCAGGCTCTAATGTTTCAGCACCTCCAGGGCAGGCCAGCCCCCATCCCAATCATTATAAGACCCACGAAGGCTCTGAGAGTCAACAGCTCACAGATCACAGCCCCACACAGGACAGCCGAACCCTCAGCCCCAGGAGCTGAAGCCAGGTGAACAGCCCTGCGAATTCCCAGCACAAGGCCTGCTCTGTGCTTCCTACAATTTGAGTTCCAGCCTCAGTCTTCACTCTGTCCTGTTGGGTGTGTGTCTCCATCTCCAGCTTAGAGCATCACTTTGACTCAGTGTACACTGAAGGTTTTGAGATCCTCCTGCCTCCAGAGCGCTGGGATTACAGGAGGTGCCATATTACCCAGTTGCAGTAAGGTTTTAGGAGCACAGACTCCAGTGCCCTCTCCACGTGTCACTTAGCCTATCTGTGTCTGTACCCTCCGTGGAATGGGGATAATGTCAGGACCTGGTACCTGAGGTGGCTGTGAAAGTGAGTCACCATGTGTCTATTATTGGTGCAATGCCTGGCACAAGGCTGGTCCCTGAAACTGCCCTGAGAGAAACTTTATGTCCATCTCAGTCTCCGTCAGCTTTGTGACCCTGAGACTTCTGTGTCTGGGCCCCAGCTGACCTGCGCCAGGGTTCAGCCTCAGTCTTGGCATCTCTGCCTCAGTCTCAAACTGCCCCTCTTTCTTTAGTCTCCATCCTCAAGGCGGAGCTCACACTGTCTTCTCCCAGGACCTGGACGATGACTGGGGCTTTTGGTTGGCCCTGGGAGAGGGGGAACAGCAGCTGGCATGGGGTGTAAAACCCCCTGCAGTACATGGTGAAGGGCTTCGCAGGAGAGCTCAGCAGCCAGCAGTCATCAGCGGGGAGGAGGATAGCCAGTGGCAGTGGGGGCCTGAGGGTGTCCCGGGTCCTTCCCCGGCAGAGCATGGATAAAGATCAGCCATGCAAATTGTGAGAAACTCTGACCTGTGTCACTGTTCCTTGGCCAGAATCTTGGAATCCATGCTGGACAAGGTCCTTTCTAGCTGCTTCTTGAATGGTGGGGGAGGCCTAATGGTCACTGGCTCTCCAACCTGCAGGTGCTGACATGAGGACCACAGCAGAACTCCTCTGGCTCTGTTTCCTGGAATACATAATCCATATGGCCGCAGGTATCTGAGTTCGGGGTGCGTGCTAGCGTGTGTACACCCAAAATGTGTGATCCTGCCCTGGCCACAGCCCTTGTGGGGTCTGCATGGCCCCAGGGTAGAAACACAGCTGTGGAGAGACAGCGACCTAGTTCAGAGCCCAGCTCTGCTATATCTTCCCGGGCAAAGTCTCTAATGTGTCTGTGCCTCTCTTTCCCCACCATCCACGGTAATCTCAAAGCTGGTTACATCATACAGAGTAAACACATGTTTTCCCCAGACTCTGGCCCATAGGTGAGTGTCCAGATGTGAGCTGTCACTCCCACAGGGACAGCACTGTGCCTGGGCCTCCTGCTCCAGCTGGCAGAGAAGGGTAGCAGCTGCCCCCTTCCCTCTGGAAGTCACCACTGTTGAGCCTCTGGAGAAGGTGGCTCTGCAGAGGGCTGGGTTCCTGGCACCATAAGAAGTGTTTCCCAAGGGTCTGTTCTCTGTGACCATCTGTCACTCTGTGTGTCCAGCAGACAGAATCCCAGGTGTGGTTGCCTCTGTCCTCTGCTTGGCAGAGGCCCCTCCTGGGGAATGGCTTGTGTGTGGTGACACTGCACCTATGCCAGTCAGGTGGTGGAGCACAGCATGAAGCCTCTGGCTCAGAAGAGGTTTCTGGTCTTGGAACTGTCCTGCTTCAGTCCCAGAGGTGGAGCCACACACCTTGCCCCTGCTTGGCCGTCCTGAGATAACCTGTGCCTTCCTAACCCTGACCTACCCACCCCCTACTGGATTCACTACCGGATCCATTACTGGATCCCCTCACCCCACCCACTGGATTCATGTGTGCTCATTCCTTCCCCCAGAAGCTGAGATTCCTCCCAAAGAAACCAGCAGTAACTTCGCACATGGGCTCGACCTGATCAGCAAACGCATCTCTGGTGGCTTTACTTGTATTCCACACTCCCAGCCCTGGACTGTGGCACTGTTTGACAATTATGATCCATACTGTGCCGGAATTCTGGTGCATCCGCAGTGGGTGCTGTCAGCGGCACACTGCTGGAAAACGTGAGCAAGTGCAGTAGAGGGGATGCGGGGGTGGGGGATCTGGAGCCGACTAGGAGTGGGGGAGCGTTGCTTCTCTTTGTCAGGGAAACATAGGCAGAGCTTAGGGTCTGACATTGCACTGCAGTAAAGGGCAGGGTGCAGGCTGGGTTTGAGCAGACAGGGTGGAGTTTTGGCCCAGGATGTGTTTCCAACACTGCAGAATGTCTGGGCCAGGGAGTGAGCCCCAGCCCCAGAGGCTGGACTTAGCCAGGGCTGACACTTTGAGACACTAGGCCTGCAACAAGGCTGGAGTTACAGTAAAGGGAAGGCCTGGCTGGGAGACCCACTTCCCCCCGGGTGGAGGAACATTCACATCTCTTTGCTGGGTCTGGAGGGTCTGCATGTGGGAAAGAAACCACACAGGACCCTGGGGTTTGCCCGAGTTCAAAAGTTCAGTGGAGAAGGTGGCTTGAAAGAGGCGGGCTTGGATCTCAGTTCAGCCTCTAGGAGCCAAGTGGTGTGGACGAGGGACCGCTTGTCACTGGGTAAGGGGCCTGGGGCAAGGTGAGGGAGACAGATGAGGACAGAGCCAGGTGCATGGGGACCAAGGTGTGCACGTGGCTGCAGGGCAAGGTACAGGGCGAGATGAGGAAAATGTTCATCCATTGGGAGAAACATCCTAATGTCTTATTTTACACGAATTAATACAGTGCAGGCTTTGGTGGTGAACACAATATCCACAGCTGAAATAAACCAGATCGTGTGGGTGTGGGGTAGGGTGAGGTGCATGTCAAAGGCTGTCTTTCCTTCTTCAGTTTCTGACACTTAGTGCATCCTGGACCTTTTGCATTAATTTTGGATTTAAAATTATTATACTGAGCCACTACTCATCTTGCTTTTTCTACATTAGTGGCTCCCTCAATTAACACATTAGACAACGATTCTCTTGCCCCAACCTAATAGGGAGGTTCTTGGGCTAAGTTGGGGGTAAGGATTGGGATGGGATTTGGATGCTGTGGAAGTGCGGATGAGGCTGGCACCAGGGATGGGTCTGGGCAGGGTGGAGGGTGGAAAGTGAATGGGTATGGGACTGAGACTGAGGATGAGTGGGGGGTGGGGCTAGGATTGGATTCAGCCTGCATTGGAATATGGGCATGTAAAGAGGATTAAATTGTTATAATACTGAATATCGCATCGTCCTTAGATCCTATACCATTGGGTTGGGCCTGCATGGAATTTACGATTGGCTTGAACCAGGCAGCCAGATTATCAAGGCCAATTTCTCCGTGAAGCATCCAGACTACATCCAACCTTTGAGCGGTAGTGACCTCATGCTCATCAAGTTGAACAAACCAGTTAAGGAATCACACACAATCCGGACCATCCCCATCGCGTCCCAATGTCCAACTCCTGGAACCAGGTGCCTGATCTCTGGCTGGGGTCGGCTAATGTATGGTGAGTTTTGGTGTTCCTCTCTCTGGACTCACTGATACCTGTGGCTGTCTCTGCCCTGGAGTATTTCTCACCCTGTGTCCTTTCTTTCAGACTACAACTCTTACGATCTGGAGTGTGCAAATATTCCAGTAGTTTTGGAGCAGTATTGCAGACTTGTGCTTGGCTCCTCCTACCATGACACGATATTCTGCGCTGGTGCACTGGACCACGAGGTCTCCTGCCCGGTAGGAGACTGGAACCTGGAGGCAGGGTTTAGGATGGAGATGGGGTGAAAAACCCACAAAGTGCCCAAGGTCATGCAGGAATGAGAGAGTCAGAGGGCCATGGGGAGATGCAGGCAGAAAGAGAAACAGAAAGAAGGATCTGGGAAGTGAAAAGGAAACAAGGAGACACAAGGTAAAGCAGCCACAGACATGGGCAGGGAGAGCTGGGGAGAAGTACGGGGCCAGCAGAGAGATGCAGAGTGGTGATATTGAGTGAAGGGATGGAGAGACACCCGGGAGGTACCCCAGGAGGATCCCAGGCGAGGGAACACAGCTGTAAGAACAGACCGGCCAACCACATTCAGGATCCACAGCCACACTGCTTCCAAGGGGGTCAGAGGGAGAGCTTCTGTTTGAGAGACAAGACTGGCCCTGCCTGCCTATAAGCTATGGTTTGAGTGCTTGGTTTTTTAATGGCTGATTTCTCCAGTTTGGCCTTTGGTCTCTGTGTCTTCACTGTCTTGGGGTCTTCTCAGGGTCTCAGTTTATCTCTCCATCACCTCTGCCTCCTGCACCCCATGTGTCTCTGGGGCCTGCTGGCTCTGTCTCCCCTGCTTCTGTCTCCAGCTCTCACTGCTGCCCTCCAGCTCCTGCACTGTGTGTTTCTGCCCTGATCTCTCACTCTGCCTTTGCCTCTTTGAGCTTCTGGCTTCCTGTGTGTGTCTCCCTCCATCCTCCTCTCCACCTGCCCTAACTTCCTCTCCTCTTTCCTCAAAGGGACACTCTGGAGGACCCCTGGTCTGCAATGGGGTCCTACAGGGCCTCGTCTCCTGGGGATACCTTCCCTGTGGCCAACAAGGAGTTCCAACCATCTACACCAAACTCTGCAAATTCAAAGGGTGGATAAACGAGATTATCCAGACCAGATGACCACAGATGATGTTGGGACCAAGTAGCCAGCACTGCCTGCTGAACCTGTCCTTAGGCTCGATCTGTCATAAACAGCTGTTTGATTTTATTGAATCTTCTCTACAAATATATTGATATGAAATGTGCATCCTTAGTTGTTTAATTTAGTTAAGCCTGAAAGTAGAGTTTTCAAGCATCCAATGGTGGTACTGATTTTAGGGTGTTGTGACCTTCTTGTGTTCCTGGGACATCTGCTGCATGGTAGGGATACAAGTGTACATGTGCCTCATCACCACGGTGAGCAGCTGCATGGAACAAACTCTGTGGCTGAAGTTGTGGAATTCATAGTGACTGCAGTGATGCTTGAGGGAACAGGGCAGACAGAACATGTGCTTCTCAGTCTCAAACTCACCTGAATAACTGAGAATCTAGGATTAAGCTGCTGGTATGTAGTTACAGAGGTTAAGGAAGCTGAAGAATGGGATGGACACGAGCTGCAGCATCAACTGTGTCAGGTCAGAGGAATGGAGGGTGAGGAGAAGGAGGAGAGATGGAACACGTTGTGCTAGAGGGAGCAGAACTGATGGAAAAGTAGACCCAAAAACTTTATAAAGAATAATAGCTGTCCTCACAAAGATGTGTTAGGCAAGTACAAAGAGAGCAGGACACGCATTATGCAAAGGAACCATTCGGGATAGTGAGTATAAAAATATTTCTGAAACTGTTATTTTAAAAAAGAATACACTGACTTAAAAGTAGAAAGAATAAAGCTAAAACACTAACCACTGGGGTGATGATGAAGTAGAGAGTAGACAATAGGGAGGAGATGGGGAACAAATGAGGGTCAGGGGAGAAAAAGGGAAAGAAGGGGAAAAATTACACACATAACGCGCGCACACACACACACACACACACACACATATGCCAATTACACAAAACAAATGTATTTCTTTGACAACTATATAAAAATAAAATAAAATAAAAAATTAGGGAACTATAAAAGTGGTTGAGAAAGAGACAGATATCAAAGACTTAAAATGATGCAAAATAAAAGGGTATGATCTCCCGGCACAAATGAATACACACTGGAATGGCACATTCACAGCTGCCCCGGCATGTGTGCACACACATGTACACACTTGCACCTCAACTTCTGTGATGCCAAACAGCAGAATCCATGCACTTGACTGTGGGAAACAGAGCCGGGCATCATGGCGGCCTTGGGCTGAGTAAGGGAAGATAATACATGTGGAGATTCTCACACAAACAATGCCCATACTTTCCTTTCTCCTCCCTCTGCTCCCCAGGATGCCACACAGCAGGATAAGCTGTGTGACAGGATGCTCCTTCCTGGGCCTGTGGGGACAGAGACTGTGAGACAAAAAGTTGAGCAGCAGGTTGGAGTGGGAGGCAAGAGGAACGTTCCAGGCACTTTTGAAAAGTGCCAGCCAAGGATGGAGTAGGGGAAGCCAGCTACTGAGGGAGGCAGAGGGAGAGAGAGACAGACACAGGCACCAGGAGACATGTAGACACCCTGTGCAGGGTATGGCGGAGATCAGCAAAGGAACAGAGAGGGGAAGCAACCAAGGCAGGGAGAGTGAGGAGTGAGGCAGAGCTAAGGGAGGGAGGTTGAGGGCTCAGGCCGAGGTGGGACACACAGGCACGGGAGTACACACCTCGCCACCAGTGGGCATGGGCATCCTCAGGGACATGCACAGCCTGGCTCTCCCACAAGGGTACAGGATACAGTGGCAGGTGCTACAGTGCAGTAGGCTTCCATCCAGACTCCCCGGGGCAGCCATGCCAGGGTTCCTACAGGTGCCCAGCACTGGAGCAGTCTGAAGAAGGACAAGCCCCCACCTCTCCTCTTTCTCCCCCATGGCTAGAGAAGGGAGTGGCAAACAGCTGTTCTGCCACGCCCTCTTTTTTCCTTTTGCTCCTCCTTTATCCCCGCAGGATGGATCAAGACAGCCTGCCTCTGTGTCCTGCGGTCAACCCTAAGGTTACTTCCTAGCTGCTCTCTGGGCCAGCCTGACATGAGCTGCCACTTGGTTGTCACCCAAAGTGCCACTCTCCCTCTCCCACAACTCCTCATACTGCTGCCACCTCTGAAGAAGAGGCCAGGAAACTGGCTCTAGAGTGGAAGGTATCTGGGAGGGCGCTCATCCGTTATCCCCAGTCCTCAGTAAGTTGAGGACACAGCTGGCCCTCCTGCATGTTGAGCAGTATTAGCCTGGACATCCTTGTGGAGACATGGCAGCTGTCGATCCACCTGCACCTTCTGCCCATGATATAATCTGGAACTGCCCCCATAACGGCTGCAAGGACTGTGCATGCCCTGCACCATGCAGCAGCTGTCTACTCTGAGCATATCAGGCTTGATATTGAACTTAGCAGTAAAACTGAATTGGGACCAGTCAATGTTCTCAGATCAGGGACTTGAATGTGGACCAGTTTGGAACAATCAACATGCCCAAATTTGGGCCAATCTCAGGCCTCACTTTGGACAAATTGGCAGGCTTGAACTCACAGCAATGAGCTGGATCTAATATGGACCAGTCATAGCCCTCAATTTTAACCAATCAGCTGCCCCAAATTTGGGCCAATCACAAGCCTGCTGCAGCTATTTAAGTAGCATTGACCTCTCATTTCTTAGGTTTATTTGGAGGGCTCCTCTCTGTGCACCGAACCTGTTGTGCTGCAGGACAAGTCGTCTTCCAACAAAGCTTGTCCTGGCCATCCTGTAAAGGTACTCAGGATTCTCACCCCAAGAACAGCGGACACAGGGCTTGCTTTCAAAAAGCTATAAATGCTTGTGTCTATTAGCCCAGAAAAGCTGCAAGACCAGCAATGAAGGAAGAACAGTGACAGAGATAGGTGACAGAGGTCATATGACAGATATTGGTGATCAGGAGATCTGGCCAGCAGTGACCAGCAGTGGCCAGCTTGGCTGTAACCAGAGGGGCTGTGGGCTTTGATGAGTAGCAGTGCTGGTGCTCGGTCTGCACACCCCAAAGGGCCTTTCCAGGTCAAGCTGTTGTTGACTGCTCACCCAGGGGGGATTTGCTTGGTTGTGCCTGATCAGTACGCATCCTGGCCATGGGATGTGGTCTGTTGGTGTGGCTTTGGGTTCACATCTTTCATAGGAATTTGCCGAGCAATGCTGTTACTGTTTGTGTCTGCATGTCCCCCCAAAGCCTCATGCAGTCAAGGGGCGGCGCTGCTAGAGTTTGTGACTGATTTATGCTCCCAAACTGGGATTGACATGAGAAGCGGTTCCTGCAGAAAGGCTCTCAGAAGAAAACCAAAAAGGCCTGAATCAACAAAGCTGTATTTGAGGCAGCTGACACACAGACTCTAAATAGGAGCCAGAGAAGATGTCCGCCCTGATCTGGGTCTCACCTGCAGTTGAACTACATTTTAGTTTTCCATACTAACCATTACCTCATTTTTAGGAATCTTACAAGAATGTCACACAATTATGGAAAAGTGTCCTACTCCCAGGAGGTCAGACAGCCAAATTCCATGGCAGTTTAACTTTTAGCCCACATCTTAGTTTGTCCTATTTGTTCAGTTCCCATTTTGTGCCTCTGCTCTCCTTCAAATGGGGTGATTCCTAACCAAAGCAAAGAAGTGAGAAGTGGGGGTCATCTATAGCTTAAGTGAACTTAAGTGACTTCTCTTGACTTGGACTTAAAAACAGCAAATGGAGTCTCTCCTGCCCTGTCAGGGTTATGGGGGTGAGTGCTATACCCACCCTGGCGCGGGCAGCCTGCTTACAATGTAAGGGAGGGAAGAGGCTTGCTCCTGCTCCTCCCTTTTGCTCTGGTTACTTTTGCTGTTTTCCACTGCCATGAACTCTTGCCCTCTGCCATGTGCCACTCTGCCCCGGAGCTAGATGAGTATGGACTGAATCCTCTGCCAATTGTGAGCTAAATACATATTTTCTCCTTAATTCTTGGTGTCCATTGTTCTGTCTCACCAAGAAGAGAAAAGTAACGAAAACAAATACTGTTGGACACATGCCAGCTACTTGTGAACCAGAGAAACTTACAGTTAACTCCTGTCCTTTCCTTTCATTGCTGTAATAAACCTTACCTGTCACAGGCTACCTCTGGGTGTTTGTGAGTCTGTTCAGCAACCTACCCCAATGCCCCAGAATGCAGTGTGAAGTTGCCATTTGTGTTCTCTGTTCATACTTCTCACTAGGGCTTGATTATGAGGTGATGAAGAAGAATTGGGCTTCTGGCTCCTCCTTCCTGCTCTTGGGAAGCATCTATGTCCTGTCATTCTCCACAGACCCCAGGGACGCATCCTAGCTGCATGTCTGTAGCAGACATCCAACAGTCTCTTCATTCCCTCTGTGTCTCCCCCTGGAACCTTGTAAAATCTGGAAGAGAAGATGTCTGCATGATTTAGGCAATAAAGATTTTTCACTTTATTGCCTAAAATCCCATAAAGAGGACACCACTGCTCAACATTAAGAAGCTCTGTTCTGTCCCTGTGGCTTCCTATTGTGCTTCTGTCTACTCTGACCTGAACTTCAGGACCTGGATCAAGAGGGTGGCAGTCTCTAACATTGCTCAGGGCTGTGATGGCCTTTCCTGTCCACTCCCATGAGTCTAGACAAGTGGCACCACAATTGGCATCTACTCAATGTTGATGGTGACAGCAGGAAGGCCAGGGAGTTCAGGGATTGGCTGCCATAGTGTCCCTGGTCAATTCATGTCTGGTTTCAGTTTAGTAAAGATTTCAGGTGCATTGTAGAGGCCAGAGGAGGGGTGCCCCCATGTGGCTAGTCCTTGGAGAACATCACTGTAGACCAGTGCTCCCAGATTAACCTGCAAATAGCATGACAAAGTGCAGTGGGCCTGGGTTCTGCCTTCAAGCCCAGCATTCCCAGGCTGGTGATATAGCTCAGTGGCCGAAGCGTCTGCCTGGCAAGTGCAAGGTCCTGAGTTCAATATCTGGTACCAAAAAAAAAAAAAAAAAACCCAGCTCTCTCCCTTAGGGACTCCAGCACACAGGGATCCCTACAGAGGAGAGTGGCTTTCATCCTAGCTAGGCGAAGGCAGGGCAGAGCAGAGTTCCTGCACAGAGGACAAGGATTACGCACACAGGACCTTTCACAGGTCAGTGGGTGGAGCAGGTATGAGACTCTCACCCAGCAGGGCAGCAAATCACAGGCCCTCCTGGCCCCCAGACACCGCAGTCTGATCCCCAGACAGGCTCTGGAGGGCGGCCAGGAACTGTGAGGCAGGCCCTGCAGCAGCCAAAGTTCTAGCTCAACAAAGGGATAAGGTACTCCAGTGGCCCCGCTGAGTCCCTGCAGGACAGGACCCTGGGCCCAAGCCTGTCCCTTGACCCCTCCTCCAGGTACACAGCCCTGTCTGCCCTCACAGGCTCCAGGCACTCTCCACCAGCGGCCTCAACACCTGCCCTGCCCTCTGCTCTCCCCAGGCGCCACAGGGTTATCTCCCTGTATCCAGTGTTAGATGATCTCACTGCACACAAGGTCCTGAAACCCCATCTTTCCTCACTGCCGCATGAATCATGCAGCTGTCACCTGATGTCCGCATCAGTTCTGTTAGGTTCTTGTTTCTGCCCCACTTTGTAGAAGAAACCAGAGGCAACATAGTATCCACTGTACAATTCTGTTCCTATGAAATTATAGAACAGGTAAAACAAACCAGTGTTGCCTAGTTGCTGGCTCGGGTGGGGTGGATCGAGTTGTTATAGAAACAGCCGGGATGGGCAATGAGGGAAATTTCTGTGCTGATTAGGATGTTCTAGAGCTTTACATGAACCCTGGTGTGGGTATTTGTCAAAACATGTTCACTTGTATACTTGAAACCCATACTGTGAACTCTTCAAAACAAATTGTACCTCAGTTGAGCAACCATGCATGGCATTTACAAAACTGAAATTCTACTCCAGCATTGTAAGGCATGGTTGTAATCTCAGCATTTGGGAGGCTGTGGCAGGAGAATTGTTACAAGTTCAAGGCCAGACTGGGCTGCAAAGTGAGGGCAAGACACACTCATCTGCATAGGGAGAACTTGCCTCAAAAAGGAAAAAAAAAAAGAATGTCTATTGAGACTTGCTATGAAACAAATTGCAGCAAAATTCAACCATACGGTACAGAGAGTAGGCTGTCTGACTGAGGTAGAAATTATGAGAAAATGCGATCAGAATATGACAGACGTTGCTTTAGCTGTAAAGGAGCGCTTCCAAAGAACCAACATTTCAAATGTAAAACACAGTAGAAATAACAAAATAATTCAAACCAAATGTTAAAGAAAACACAGCATGTTCTTATTTTATGTACCTGCTCTACTGTTTAGAGAGAAACACAGGGCCCTCAGCACATATTAGAAAAGAATAAGAATGGAGAATTCATTTCTGGTTCAATCATCTCTGGAAGTAAGAAGAACAAGAGCAAAATAAACTCTAAAAGGAGAAGGAATGAACCGTTAAAGAGGAAATGGCATAGGGAACAGGTGTGCACTGGGGAGTCTTGCCAATCCAACAGTGTGCTCACTAGTGCATTACAATGGCTGGGAGGCCCCCCAAATATACTAACTGGGAATGATAAACAACAAACAAAGGAAGACTCAGAGAAGTGGGAGGGCTGTGGTTGAGGTCCTGAATGTTCCTCAGAATTCTCAGCATTCAGAGGTTGGTCCTTGGGAAGGTGACCGCATTGCAGCGGGCAGAACAGACAGGGATGGAAAGTCCAGGCCTGAGAAGGAGGCAGCTCAGTCCAGGAAAGAGCAACAAAAGGTGGGCAAAATCAGGGCCCGAGATAGGGCCCAAGATGGCACACAATGGCTATGCTAGGGCTCTGAGGGCCTGGTACACAGTATTCTTGCTAAACACTGGTGGTTCCTGCTGGCCCACTAAGCCAAGAATGTGCTAAAAAAGGGGAAAGAAAACCAAAGCCACAGAGCCTCTACTCTCATCCCTTCTGAGCACTGTCTTTGTTCTGGTTGTCCTGATAAGTTTAGAAAAAACTACAATTGACAGTGTCTGCCAAAGTTCACTTACTGCTTTCCTTGTGTTTCCTTTTTTATTATTTTTGTTTTTGTGTGTTTGTTTCAGAGACAGGCTCTCACTATGATGTTGAGGCCAGCCTTGAACTCATGGCAAAATTCCAATATATTTTACTTTATGCCAATACATTTTTAAATTGGGAAAAAGAACATAACATATTTGAAAAGATAAAATGGAGTGAAACTGACTCCAGAAGAAAGATAAAAAGCTGAGCTGTCTTGTCTAAGCATCTCCCACATTTCACTTGTGCGTTGCTTTCCTCACTGTCACCATATGGGTGAGCAAGTTAGGTTATACAGGGGAAAGGTTTATTTTGCCCACTGTTTTGGAGGTTCCAGTCTAAGATCAGCCAAACTATTGCTTTGGCCATTTGTTGGACATGCTGGATGGCAGTCAGGAAACACACGGTGCAACAAACTACTCATCTCATGACCTAAAAACATAAGAGAAACATGACTTAAGAGCACAGGGGAAACAAAAAGAGGTTGGATCTTCCAATCCCCTTCAGGGCAGCCCATGACCTGAAGCCCTACCTTACCACAGCCCCATTGTGTGACCTGGGGACCAAGCCATTAACACTGAGGCCTTTGGGGGACAGTCTTACTTTTCTCATGGCTGAGAGAAGACAATGGACACCCACAAGGTCAGGGAGGAAAGGTGTATTTAGTTCACAGTTTGCTGAGGTTTCAGACCACAGTTGGCTGACTCCAAGGCAGGATGGCACTGCAGAGAGCTATCAGTGAGGAGAAATAGTCCATGGTGGGGAGAAGGGAGGAAAGAAACAAGGGATGAGACCAGCTCTTTTCTATTCCTTATATCTTATCCAGGCTACTTCCTGAGGGGACCATTCATATCCTGCATCCTAGTACCCTCAATCCTAGCATTTCAACATGAATCAACAGTAGTGTCTCACACCCTAATCCAGCCACGTTGGCGATATCCCCTTCCAAATTGCTGCAGTAGGCTTTGGGTGGACATCGAGACACAAGCCTTAACATTCTACACCTGCCACATCAAACATCAGGCACCCTTTATGCAGAAGGCATATAGTCTGTATTGGACAGTAACCAATATTCTATCAGTTTCACCATTGCTGAAAAGCCCAGGTCCAAAGTCTCCTCTGAGATTTAAGGCAAATTCCTAGCTGAAAGCCCCTATACACTTCAAAAGAAAATGAAACACAGCCAATAATCAATGACGTCAGATAGACATTTCCATTCCCAAACTGACAAACAAGGATATAGGAAGCAATAAAACCAAAGCAAGACCAAACACTGGGAGAGCATGTATTAAATCCCACAGTTCCACTTTCAGGATTCCCAGCAATCTGTGGCAAGTTGTGAACTCTGGAGAGCTCTGCCCCTATAGCACTTACTGTGATGGTAGCTCCCATGGCTTCTTTCTTGGGCATGCTCTGCTCCCTCCTTGCAACTTTCCTTGGAATCCACATTCCTGGCTTCTCAAACCTTCTGGGGTCTCCACTGCACCTTCAGCTTCACACTGACAGCTTCACACACTACCCTCTCAGAGGCAAACTGCCTGGCCTACAACAAAATCTGCTGTAATCTGGGTGTAAGACTTCCTGAGACCACAACTCTTACATTCTGCATGGACACAAAACGAGCACCAGGAGGATGACACTAGGATCTGTGAGAGCCAGCCCCAGACACAAGCCATGGGACCTACAACTATGAGCATTAAGCAGTGCCAGGTTTGCTTCTGTCTTGGCTATTGGGACCAGTGTGTATGAATCCCAAGGAAAGACTTCCCTAGGCTGCCAGCATTCTCAAACATGGTGGTCTGGAGCTTCTTGTCAGAGGCCAATCTTCCACTTTTGCAATTCTGAGGCTGCTGAGTGTGGATTCTGGCTTCCTGATGGAAGCCATCAGGCCATCTTTCATAGCCTCTTTTTCGTTCTGAGGAATCAAGCGCTCTTCGGCTCTATTTATGAAATCCACAGCTTTACTGAAGCTTCCTTTCTGGCCAAATTCAAAACATTTAAAATCATTTTGCTGGGCTCTTTTGTTGGGGACCATTAATTATAAACTAAGGCTAGGGTATGTCCACGCTTGCCCTTTTCCTGCCCTTTAGGCCTGGTCGGAATGTGGAATCTGCTCTCACCACATTTATGGACACAAATGGAAACCCTAGGGCTAATGGCTAATGACTGCTGTGGATCACACAGGGCAAGAGAACACCTGTTAAGATCATAAGGCCCCTAGGGAAATGATACTTTCCTTATTGCTCCTCTATCTCTTTCTTGTACTTTTTCTTCTCCTTTTCCTTATAAGAATGTCTTAATCTGTCTAGCACACTTTAGCCACCATTACTGTTCCCAGAAACACCCACTGCCCCTTCTTCATTGTCCTTGAGCCAGATATAATGAATAAATATGAGAAGTCTGGGTGCTTTGTTAACTTTCTTTTTTTCTTTTCTTTTCTTTTTTTTAAATAAAAGCACAAAAACATATTAACAAGCAGACACAAATTAGCATAAAAAATATTACAATCACAACTGATCTACAGACAAGGTGACATGATCACAATGGTGGTTATTGCTTTATCCATTGATATCTTCGAAGTATATATATATGAACCCAGATACAGACATGCAAAATTGGTCAGACAATTAATCCTCTTAACAACAGAAAAACACAAAAAACAAAAAACCAAAGACAAAAAAAAAACCACCAATAGTTGCTGCTTTGCATATTGATATCTTCGAAGTGTGTGTTCAGGATAACACATACAGACATACAAGATTGATCAAATAACCCATCATCGATTATTCCTTAGCATTAAGTGATATAATACAATAGTAGAACCATGTTAGCCCTCCTGCATATATGTATCTACATATATATATATATATACATACATTTTGTATGAAAATAAAATAACTTACATGCCACCCATGTTAGCCCTCCTGCATATATGTATCTACATATATATATATATACATACATTTTGTATGAAAATAAAATAACTTACATGCCATAAGCTATAAAGTTAAGCATCATAGATTATACATATATAATACTCAATAATTGTGGCATCATTATACAATGGAATATTCAGGATCATTCATAAAAAGGAATGAAACATTGAACACAGATCAAACTTGAGAACATGGTGTTAAGTGAACGAATTCAGCCATGAAAAGTACATGTTGTAGATTCCATTGTTATGGACTCTCCAGAATGGGCAAATCCATGGGGACAGCAGATTCATGATTTCCAGGCACTGGGAAGAGTGGAGAATAGGGTGTGACTATGTGCTGAATGGAGTTTCCTTCAGGGGTGGCTAAATGTCGAGAAATGTATAATGACGATGTACCGCATTGTGAACATAATAAACATCACTGATAGTAAATATGCAGAACGCAGGCTATGCCAATTTTGAACAAGATCAGGCTATAAAAGATTTTAATAACAGTATTAACATATCCACAGAACTTCTATACATATAAATGTATAGCCAACCAATGCAGATACTCTCTATCATAAAAAATGTCAACATCTCCATGACAGGTGTAGGTGACATCAAGAGGAAGGTGTGTCCAGAGCTTTGCTCTCTACCTCAGGGTGTTCTCACCTCATCATGTGGACCTAGGAGCCTCTGCAGTCTCTAGCTTAGCATTAGCTTTTCCAGATGAACTCTACAGCATGCAGTCTTGGGCTAGAGTTTTTGAGGCTGTAGCCTGGAGCCCAGACTGGGGTATCAGGAGCCTAAAGACTGAGGCTCTGAAACTGGGGTTCCAAGTCTCGAGGTTGAACTACAGATCCCTCAGTCTGGAGGCTGGGACCTGAATGGAGAACTTGTAGTGTAAGTTCTAGATCATGCAAGCTAATTAACAGAAAAACTCCCACAGTTGGTCTGGTAGAAGACAGGAGAAATTTGCAAGGGGCCTCAAGCTCAAAAGCTCAGAACAGCTGGGAGATCATCCAGGAGAGAGTATATGTCCAGGGAGCTGGTGCTGCCACCAAGAAGAGGAGCCTGGGGCCAGAGTGAAGGAATCACCAGACAGTCTGGAACACCTGCATGGAGGTGACCTGGGGTGCCCTGGGTCAGGGGAACCCCTGGTTTTGATACAAAATAAGAAGCACAGACATTGTAAAGAAAGTTCTTCCCTGTCTCAGTACAGATGTTGACACGGCCACAAAGCCGTCATGAGTGGGTGCAGGAGCAACAAAAACATGAGGGCTTCACGTGAGCACAATAAGCAGCAGATTTAGGGCTTGAAGAATGGTCACGAGTGGAACTGTTGTCTTCAGAAGAGAGTACAGCTAAGGTGGGTGATTCCTAAAGACAGGAAAGGATTCACTGCACATATGTACTTGGGTGGTTTTGTGTGCATTGTGATTTGCATAGAAAAAGAAAGAGAAAATTAGGGAAGTGTGAACAAATTTCCCCTAGAATAGACAAGATACTTTCTATAGTGAATAGAAAATCAAGCTTGAAGAGAAAACATTATTTTTAAAATTAAAAATATCCTAGTAAAAATATTATTTAACCTCTAAAAAACTAAAAAGACATTGGACAAAGCTGAAGAGAGTATCAACATATGCCAGAAAAACTTACTCAGAGAGAGAGAAAGAGAGACAGAGAAGCAGATACCACAGGGGATTTGTGGAGATACCTGGGAAGCAGGAAGAGAGAGACGTGGAGACCCCAGGGACAGGGGACCAACAAACCCCTCAGCCCTTAATCAGTTACTATCAAAACCATGATCCGTGCTTTCTTCAGGGACAGCCAAGGACTTCACAGTGGCTTTCAGTAAAACGGATGACTCCTTGGGCCTCTAGAAGTGCGACAAGTACCTAAAAGGAAGACAAAGCTTCATGTTTGCTTTCTGAATCTCTGAGCCACACCCTTCTCTCCTGTACATACGGGCACAGCCCTCACTCAGGGCACAGCTGTTGAAAAGCTGACAGAACAAGCTTATTTAGCCCTAAATGTGCACAGCTTAGCTCATAGCCCTTGAAGGCTAAGGACACCAGGATAAGACATTTTCCAGGTTGTCAACTATGCTGAAAACATCTCCAGGCTCCTCAAGGTAAGGCGCCCTTGGTTCACCGCCTCCTCTGACTGGGACCCCCCAAGAGAAGACACTCATCCCATGCAAATCAAACTGTCCCTCAGATCATGTGGCTTCAACCCAACTGAAGTAGCCACAGTTAAGAGAAGGATCAGGAGGACCCCAATCCGGAGCACCCCCAAGTGCCAGGATCACCAAGCTTTTCAGACCTGCAGCCACTGCCCTCTCTCCAGTGGAAGCCTCTGCCCTGGGGCTTCCTATTCTGCTTTGTCAGAGGATCAATTTCATGTTCATCAGTGCCTCAAGCTAATGCCCCAACCATCTTCTTTTACTTATGACTAAAGCTCTTACCCGTGTGTTTATGCTGTTGTTTTAGTTCTATTTCCATCGTCACCAAAGCAAGGAACCACACCAGCAGGTACCAGGGTGTGGGCTGAACAGCCCTGCAAAGGGTACACTGCAGAGAGGAAACCAGTGCTGGAATCCAGGATAAAACTGCCTGAAAATGTGACCATAAGGAGACTAATGTATGCACAGTGTGGTAATAAAGGTCCTTGACCACACATATACTAGACCATGGGACACCCAAAGAAAAGATATTAAAGGAAAAATGTGGAAAAAAAAATCCCTATCTCCTCACAGCTTGCAGTTAAGGCTGGTACCCATAATTTCATGCTGTCCCGTTATCTCTAAAGCAAGTCCCCACACTAAGCAGTGATGACAGGAGCATACTTGAACGATCAGGAGACTCTCAGGGAGCACAGCAGGATGGGCCGTGGTGAGGACCCCCATCCCTTCCCTGTCCTCTCGGAGGACGGGGCTTCACATGGAGTGAGGAGCCAGTCAGGCCCAGGTGATGGGGCCTCAGGGAGCAGTTGATGTCCCGGGACTGGGGGGAGCAGCATAGGTCCAGCATAGCTCTGCAGGGACTCAGCCCCAGCCTATGCAGTGACTCTGCTGGCCTCCCCAAGGACCTTCTCACTGGGCTCTCAGCTATGCCTTACCACCTGCCCTTTATTAAATAATACACCAGCGAGTACCAAGCATCTCCCCAACATCTGTGAGCCAGCCTAACAGATGCCGGGCCTGGGATGGAGAAACAGATGTATGGCTGCAGGTCAGGAGGGCAGGTGACAATGGGGACTTGTGATCAGCCTGCTGTCTGTACTGGTGGTCAGGGCCTGAGCCATGAGCCTATGCTTCTGGGACACACCCTTCACAGCTCAGTCCCCTTGAGAACTCTGTACTGAGCTTGGGTGGAGTGCAGCTGAATTGAACTGAGGAGGGGCTTGATGGGTGTTTGAAATGAGGGCTCTGCTGGGAGCCCTGTACACTTGCACATGGTTTTAGAGGAAGTAGAAAATGACCCAGGACGACATCAGGCAAAAGGAATAGCCAGCTCACAGCCTAAGCCAGGTACAAATCTGCCTGTAGAGCTCCAGAATTTGGGATTTGGTGTGGCTGAAACTGGGGTAGGGTGTGCACACCAATCCTGGTAGATGCCTAGGACAGGAAAATAACTGCCTGTGGTGCTGCATGCCTGTAAGCCAAGCTCTCTGGGAAACTGAGGCAGGAGCATCTCAAGTTTGAGCCCAGCATGAGCAACTACAGGAAGAAATAATGCTCTAACTCTAAACAGAAGTTAAGAAAGATGCTTTGGGATGGAGCTCAGCAAGAAGCTGGGGTCAATCACTAGGACCACACACACACAGAGACACAGACTGTCTTGATTTCATGTACATTTGCTTAAAGTAATGTAGATTTATTTTACAACTAAGAGTGTCCAAGGCAACAAATCCAAAGCAGAATGTCCATGAGAGAAGAAGGCAAAGGGGAGCAAAGAGCAGTGGATTGGAGGCATCAGAACTGAGAGACAGAGAGGGGAGAACCTGGCCTGAAGCGGTCACTACCTGCAGGGTCCCACCCTACATTCTCCTCCTTCCTCACGGCCCGGAGCCCTGCTTCCTCTGCCCTCATCTGATTACAAGCACGACAGGCAGGAGCGCTGTGCCCAGGACTCTAATCTATCAGCCTTCAGGTTCTAATGCTCCAGCAGCTCCAGGGCAGGCCAGCCCCCATCCCAATCCTTATAAGACCCACGAAGGCTCTGAGAGTCAGCAGCCCACAGATTACAGCGCCACACAGGACAGCCGAGCTCTGAGACCCAGGAGTTGAAGCCAGGTGAACACCCTGGGATCTCCCAGCACAAGGCTTGCTCTGTGCTTCCTGCCTTTGAGTTCCAGCCTCTTTCTTGCCTCTGTCCTGCTGTGTGTGTCTCCCTCTCTGCCTTAGACCATCGCTTTGACTCCATGTAGAGCAAGGGCTTTGAGATCCTGCTGCCTCCAGAGCACTGAGATTACAGGCAGTGCCACTGTACCCAGTTGCAGTGAGGTTTTAAGAGCACAGACTCCAGCACCCTCTCCACTTGTCACTCAGCCTGTCTCTGTCTGTACCCTCTGTGCAATGGGGATAATGTCAGGACCTGGCACCTGAGACAGCTGTAAAAGTGAGTCACCAAGTGTCTGGTATTGGTGCGATGCCTGGCACAGTGCTGCACCCTGAAACTGTGCTGAAAGCACCTTTATGTCCATCTCAGTCTCCTTCAGCTTCGTGACCCTGAGACTTCTGTGTCTGGTCCACTGCTTCCGTGCTCCAGGGTTCAGTCTCAGTCTTGGCCTCTCTGTCTCATTCCCTACCTGTCCCTAGATCCTCAGTCTGCGTGCCTCCTCTGTACTCAAGGCAGGGCTCATGTTGTCTTCTCAGACCTGAATGATGAATGGGCCTTTCGGTTGTCCCTAGAGCAGGGTTGGGGGAAACAGCTGGCACAGTGTATAAAATACCCTGCAGTACACATGGCTGGGCCCAGCCTGTATGCTCCCCAGCCACCAGTCATCAGCAGGCAGGTGGATGGTTCAGTGCCATTGGGGGCTGGGGGTGTCCTGGGTCCTTCCCCAGCAGAGGATGGATAAATATCAACAATGCAGATGGTTAGAAACTCTGCCCTATGTTATGGTTCCTTAGCCAGGGTCTCTTAGTCCAACCTGCACAGGGTCTTTTCTAGCTGCTCCTGGAATGGTTCGAGAGGAGCCAGAGTTAACAGGTCTCCTTTCCAGCAGGTGCTGACATGTGGACCAAATCAGAAGCCCTCTGGCTCTGTTTCCTGGGATGCATTCTCCACACAGCCTCAGGTATCTAAGTTCAGGGTGTGTGCTAGCCAGTGTGCTCCCAAAATGTGTAATCCTGCCCCGCCCATAGCCCTCCTGGGGGTCTGCATGGAACCAGAGTAGAAACACAGCTTGTGGAGAGGTGGAGGCAGTGACTAGATTCAAGGCCAAGTTTTGCCACTTCTTACCTGACAAAGCCCTTAAAGTCTCTGTGCTTCAGTATCCCCACCTCCCACAGTAATCTGAAAGCTGGTTAAATAATGCAGTGTGAACACATATCTTCCTCGGTATCTGGCCCATAGGCGAGTGTCCAGTTGTGAGCTGTAATTAGCACTGTGACAGCACTGTCCATGGGCCTCCTCCCCAGATGGAGAGAAGGGTGGTAGCTGCTCCTTTCCCTATAGAGGTCACCGCACCTGAGCCCCGGACAAGGTGGCCCTGCCGAGGGTTGGGATTCAGACATGTCAAGAAGTGTTCCCCAAGAGATTGATCTCTGTGCCTGGTTGTCCACTCTATCTGTCTAGCAGACATAAGCAGAGTCATGCTGGCCTCTGGCCTCTGCTTGGCACAGAGGACATTCCTGGGGAAGGGTGCCTATGTGGTGACACTGGGTCTCTTCCACTGGGATGGTGGATCAGAGCATGAAGCCTCCGGCTCAGAGGAGGGGTCTGGCCTTGGAACTATCCTGTTTGAATCCCAGGGGCAGAGCCTCAGACCTTGCCATTGGTTGGCTCTCCTGATATAACCTGTGCCTTCCTAACTGTGACCCACATGAAACCTACCACATCCACCACAGGATCCCTTACCGGATCCCACCAGACCCCACCCACCTACTGTATCTACTGTGTGCTCATTCTGCCCGCAGTACCTGAGATTCCTCCTGATGGAAACAGCAGTCACTTCCGATATGCGCTGCACCAGGTCAGCAAACGCATCTCCGGTGGCAATGAGTGTGTTCCACACTCTCGGCCCTGGCAAGTGGCCCTGTTCCACAATGGCTCTTTAGACTGCTCTGGAGTTCTGGTGCATCGGCAGTGGGTGCTGTCAGCTGCACACTGCTGGAGGAGGTGAGTGAGTGCAGAGGGTGGTGACTGCAGTGAGGGGCAGGGACCAGGCTGGTTTGAGCAGAGAGGGCCGAGTCTTTGCCCAGTGTGAGGTTCCAACACTGCAGAGCAGCTGGTCCAGGATGTGAGGCCCAGCCTCAACGGCCATGATCAGACCTTAAACTTTGAGACACTAGGCCTAGAGCAAGGCTGGAGCTACAGTGAAGGAGAGGCCTGGCTGGGAGACCCGCTTCCCCTGGCTGGAGAGAAATATTCGCATCTCTTTGCTGGGTCTGAAGGATCCGCATGTGGAAGAGAAACCATGCAACCCTGGGGTTGACCTGAGAATGAAAGTACAGAGGAGATGGCCTGAGACAGGTGGGTTTGGATCTCAGTTCAGCCTGCAGGTGACTGGTGGAGTGGATAAGGGACTTTTTGTCATTGGGTGTAAGAGGCCTGGGGCAAGGCGAGGGAGACAGGTGAGGACAGAGCCAGGTGGGTGGGACTGAGGTGCGCACGGGGCTGCAGGGCAGGGTATAGGGAGAGACAACGCAAGAGCTCAACCATCGGGAGAAATATCTTAATGTCTTATATTAAACAAATTAATGCCAGCGCATACATCCGTGATGAACAAAATATCCACATTTTAAATAAACAGGATCCTGTGGGTACGTAGGTAGGACGAGGTATACCTCAAAGGTTGTCTTCCCTTGAGTTTCTGATATTTTGTGCATCTTGGACCTTTTGCATTAATTCTGAATTTTAAAATATTATATTGAACCACCTCTCAGTTTGCCTTTTCTACACTAGTGGTTCCCTCAGTTGACGCGTTGATAATGTTTCTCTTGCCCCAACCCTAATTTTCACGATCAGAGGCTAAGTTGGGAGTGGGGGTTGGAGTGGGATTTGGGTGCTGTTGAAGCAGGGATGAGGCTGGGACCAGAGATGGCTCTGGATGGGGTGGAGGGGGGAATGGGAGTGGGGATGAGACTTATTGGGTTAAAAAAAAACCTTAGGTTTTGCAGGCTGATCAGGACAACAATCTCCCCAGCAAGTGGTCGGAGAAGGCTGACATAAATGAGACAACTGACATGACACCAGGGCCCCAGCAGGGTCTAACTCTCTCTCTTATTTGGTTTTCAAACAAACGAAGAGGATGCTCAAGAACTCAATACTCTAGCAGGACCTTGGGAGAATTTTCCCAATAGGAAATTATGACAATCAGAACTACCTTATTTTCAGGGTGGTATTTCCTGTAGAAATTGTGAAGCCTGCAGCTGCAGTCTCCTTGTCGTCTAGTGAGGGTGGAGCCAAACATCCTCAGCTGTGGCCTTATCTTGTCCCTGGAGATGTCACAGTTTCTGAGGCCAATTCAGGTCTCAGTGACCAGTGACACAACAGAAGTTCACTTACCATGATTGCACTGCCCATCCCCAGATAAGTTGCCTAAGCTTCGGACAACTCGCAAGCAAACATGGAAAGCCAATTGTTAAATATTAAACCCTGCCCAGAGCCACTTTGTGATGGTCTCCAACAGGACTGACATTGAGCATGAGTGGGAGGTGGCGCTAGGTTTGGATTTGGGCCTGTATTGGAGTTTGGGTTTGACCAAAGGATTTGTTACTATGGTACTGACTTTCATTGCCCTTAGATCCTGCACCATTGGGCTAGGCCTGCACAGACTTCACCAATGGGATAAACCAGGCAGCCAGATGATTGAGGCCAATTTCTCTGTGAAGCATCCACACTATGTTATACCTTGGCAAGGCAATGACATCATGCTCATCAAGTTGAGCAAACCAGCTGTGTTATCACCAACCATCCAGACCATCCAGGTTGCCTCCAAATGTCCAGAAACTGGAACCATGTGCTCGGTTTCCGGCTGGGGTGAGCGATCCTATGGTGAGTTTTGCTGTTCCTGTCTCTGTACTCACAGATACCTGGGGCTGTCTCTGCCCAGGAGTGTTTCTGACCCTTTGTCTTTCCATTCAGGCCAGTATCCTAAGACTCTTCAGTGTATAGATATTCCAGTTGTATCACAGCAGACCTGTGAAGAACTGTATCAGGAATCCTATGATGACAGTATGTTCTGTGCTGGTGGTCAGGGACACAAGGACACTTGCCTGGTAAGATACTTAGACAACAAGAAAGGAGTTTTAGGTTGAAGGTGGGGTGTAAAACCCACAGAGGGGACAAGGTCGTGGAGGAATGAGGGAGACACTGAGGGCCATGGGAAGATACAGATGCAAAGAGAAACAGAGCGAAGAAACTGGAAGTGTGAGAAGGAAACAAGGTGGCCCGGGGTAAAGTAGCCACAGAGACAAGCAAGGACAGCCAGTGAGAAGTAAGGGGCCGGCAGAGAGATGCAGAGTCATGATGTTAAGAGGAGGGATGGAGAGACTCCTGGGAGAGACACCCGGGAGAAGGACCACAGATTTAAGAACAGACTGGCTGACTACATTCAGGATCCCCAGCCTCACTGCCAGACACAACTCTAGCTTCAACTCCAATGGCTCCCGAGCACCCAAGTTGTCGTCCAGTCTCACCCTCCAATTCAAACTCAGCCAAGGCCAGAAAAGGAGACGCAGGCAGAGGTGCAGCTCCTCAGGGGAAATTTCAAAGCTGTGGGAGAGAGAGCTGGTGCTTGAAAGGCAGGACTGTCCCTGCAGGCCTATAGTTTGAGTGGTTGCTTGTTGAGTGGCAGATCTCTCCATTTTGGACCTTGGGTGTCTGCATCTTTACTATCCTGGAGTCTCATCATGGTCTCAGTTTGTCTCCCCATCACCTCTGCCTCCTGCACCCCATGTGTCTCTGGGACCTGCTGGTTCCGTCTCACCTGCTTCTGTCTCCAGCTCTCACTGCTGCCCTCCAGCTCTGGCACTGTGTGGTTCTGCCCTGCTCTCTCACTCTGCCTTTGCCTTTTTGTGCTTCTGGCTTCCTGTGTGTGTCTCCGTCCTTCCCCCTCTTCACCTGCCCTAAGTTGCCCTTCTCTTCCCTCAACAGTTAGACTCTGGAGGCCCTGTGGTCTGCAATGGTGTTCTACAGGGCCTTGTGTCCTGGGGAAAGTCTCCCTGTGGCCGACCTGGATATCCAGGATTCTACACCAACCTCTGCAAATTCAAACAGTGGATAAAGACAACAATCAAACACATAACCATGCGTGATGCTGGCACCAAGAATCCAACACCACCTTCTGAACCTGTCCTTAGGCCCTGTGTGCCATAAACAGCTATTGAACTTCACCGAATCTTCTTTACCAATATATTGACATGAAATGAGCCTTCTTTGTTTAGCTTTATTAACACTGAAGTTGGAGTTATCAAGTGCAAAAAGGTGTTACTGACTTTAAGATGTTGTGACATCCTTGTGTTCCTGGGACATCAGCTCCATGGTGGGGATACCAGTGTCCTTGCTCCTAATGACGATGGAGAACAGCTGCCCAGGGACAGGTCCTGTGACTGCAGTTGTGGACTTTCGAATGGCTGCCCTGTTGCCTCAGGGACCAGGGCAGATGCATTATACACTTCGCACTCCCAAACTCACCTGAACAATTTAGAATCTAGCGTTCAACAGCTCACAGAGAGTGACAGTGGTTGAGGAAGCTGAAGGTAACACGGGGAGTAGGCATTAGCTGCACCATAGCTGTGTCAGGTGAGAGGAATGAAGGGTGAGCAAAAGGAGGAGAGATGGGACACACTGTGCTAGAAGGAGCAGAACTGATGGAAAAGTAGAACCAAAACATTAAAGAGTAGTAAGTGTCCTCACAAAGATGTGTTAGCAAGTACAAGCAGACAAGGTCGCACAATATGCAAAAGAAATCATTCGAGGGTAGTGAATATACAAATATTTCCCAAAGTGTTATTTTTTAAAAAGAATACAATGACTTAAAACCAGAAAGGATACAGCTGAAACAGTAACTCCTGAGTTGATGATAAAGGAGAGACTGTAGGCAATAGAAAGGAAAGGAGATGGGGAAGCAAATGAGGGTGAGCGGAGAAAAAGGGAAAGAAGGTGAAAAATTACACACAATGCACAACACACACACACACACACACACACACACACACACACACGGGCGAAGTCCATGAAACTAAAGTAACTATTTCTATTGCACAAATATACCAATACAAAATTAGTGAGCTGGAGACATCGTTGGAAACGAAATAGAAGTCAAACATTTAAACTATGCAAAATAAACAGGGTCAAACTCCTGGTACAAATGAATACACATCAGCATGGCACATTCACAGCTGCCCAGCCATCCATGCACACACAAACGCACACACACACCTCAACTTCCATGATGCCAAACAGCAGAATCCATGCCCTTAGCGGTGGAAATAGAGCTGGGGCACCATGGTGGCCTTGGGCTGAGTAAGGGAAGATAATACATATGGAGATTCTCACGCAAACAATGCCCATACTTTCCTTTTTCCTTCCTTTGCTCCCCAGGACGCCATGCAGCAGGATGAGCTGTGTGACAGGATGCTCATTTCTGGGCCTGTGGGTACAGAGACTGTGAGACAAAATGTTGGGCAGCAGGTTGCAGAATGAGACAGGAGGAACATTCCAGCCACGTTTCAAAAGTGACAGCCAAGCATGGAGTAGGAGAACCCAGCTACTGAGGCAGACAGAGGGAGAGAAAGACAGACACGGGAACAGACAGACAATAGAGGCCCTGCACATGCAATGGCCGAGATCGGCAATGAGGAACAGAGAGGGGAAGCAACCGAGTCAGGGAGAGTGAGGAGTGGCAGAACCAAGGGAAGAAGGCTGAGGCCTCCCACACTGAATATGGATCAACCTTGAAAACATGGGGGTGGGATACACAGGGCACGGACGTGCAGACCTTGCCTCCGCTGGGCTTGGGCATCCTCAGGAATATGTCCAACCCGGCTCTCCCATACCAGTTTCGGGGACACAGTGGCATGTACTACAGTGCAGAAGGCTTCCATGCACACTCTCCGGGGCAGCCATGCTGGCGCTTATACAGGTGCCCAGCATTACTGCAGTCAGAGAAAGGGGAAGCCCCCAACTCTCCTCTTTCTCCTGTTGGCAATAGAAGGGAGTGGCCAACAGCTGTACTGCCACACCCCCTTGTTTCCCTCTGCTCCACCTTGGTCCCCTCTGGGTGGACCTAGACAGACTCCCTCCATGTCCTGCTGTGAACTCTAAGGTTACATTGTAGCTGCTCTCTGGGCCAGGTGACACTTGGTTGTCACGCACCATGCCACTCTCCCACTCCCACCAACCTACAGGCTGCTGCCACCTCTGAAGAAGTGGCCAGGAAACACCCTCTAGTGGAAGGGATCAGTGGGCTCAGGCCTGTTATGTTCACTGCTCAGTAAGGTGAGGATGCAGCTGGCCCTCCTGCATGTTGAACAGTATTGGCCTGGCCATGCTTTTGAGACATGGCAGCTGTCAATCCAGCTGCAGCATCTGCCCTGGATTTAACCTGGAACTGCCTCAATGACAGCTGCAATGACTCGGCACGCCCTGCACCAGTCCAGCGGGTGTCTAGTCTGACCACCTTAACTTTGAATTTAAACTTACACAAAAAACTGAACTGGTAAAATGGCTGTTCTCAGATCAGGGACTTGAATGAGGTCCAACTTGGAGCAATCAACAAGCCCAAATTTGGGTCAATACAGGCCTCAGTTTGGACAAATGGGCAGGCTTAAATTCACAGCAATGAGCTGCATCAAATCTGGACCAATTAGAGCCTTCAATTTTAACCAATCAGCAAGCCCAGATTTGGACCAATCACAGACCTGCTGCAACTATTTGAGAAGCATGGGCTCTTCCTAATGCTTCCTTGCATGACAAATAACTGTAGTTGTAAACTGCTTATTCATAGGGAAACACATCATGCTGGGGCTGGATTTTTTGATGCTGCAGCTTGGAGCACAGGCTAGGGCATCAGGAGCCTAAAGCCTGAGGCTCTGAACCTGGGGTTCCAAATCTCGAGGTTGACCCACAGATTCCTCAGTCTGGAGTCTGTGGCCTGAATGGAGAACTTGCAGTGTAGGTTCTAGGTCATGCAACCTGATGAACAGAAAAGACTCCCACAGTTACTCTGGTAATAGACATGGGAAATTTGAAGGAGACTCAAGCTCAAAAGCTCTGATCAGTCGGGAGAGAGCATATGTCCATGGGGCTGGTGCCGCCACCAGGAAGAGGAGCCTGGGACCGGACTGAAGGCGGCACAGGACAGCCTGAGATGCCTGCATGGAGCTGGCCTGGACCACCCCCGTGCAGGGGAACCCCTGCTTCAGGACAAAATACAAAGCGCATACATTCTGGAGAAAGTCTTTCCCTATCTCGATACGGGTGTTGACACTGCCACAAAGCCATAATGAGTGGATGCAGGAGCAGGAAAAACATGAGGGCTGCGCGTGAGCAGAATAATCAGCAGATTTAGGGCTTTAAGAATGGTCACGAGTGGAACTGTTATCTTCAGAATAGAGAGCACAGTTAAGGTGGGTGATTCTTAAAGATAGAAAAGGATTCACTGCACATATGTACTTGGGTGGTTTTGTGTGCATCATGATTTACATAATCAGAGTGAGAGAAAAAGAAAGAGAAAATTAGAGAAGTGTGAACAAATTTGACCTAAAATTCACAAGATGCTTTCAGGAGTTAACAGAAAATCAAGATGTAAGAAAAAGCATTATTTTTAAAATTAAAAATATCCTTCTAAAAATATTATTTAAGCTCTAAAAAAGTACAAAGACATTGGACTAAGCAGAAGAGAATATCAAGATGTGCCAGAAGAAATTACTTATAGAGACAGAGGGAGAGAGAGGGAGAAAGAAGCAGATACCACAGATTTGTGGAGATACTCTGGAAGCAGGAACAGAGAGACATGGAGACCCCAGGGACAGGGGACCAACACACCCTTCAACCCTTAAAATGTGGCTCATCAAAAGCCTGATCCACATTTTCTTCAGGGACAGTCAAGGACTTCAACATGGCTTTCACTAAAATGGATGAGTCCTCACTTGGGCCTCAGAAGAGCAACAGGTATCTAAGAGGAAAACAAAGCTGGACCTTTGGTTTCTCAATCTCTGAGTCATGCCCTTCTCTCCTGTGCACACAGGTGCAGCCCTCAGTCAGGGTACAGCTGTTGAAAAGCTGACACTACAAGGTTACTTAGCCCTAAATCTACTCAGCTTAGCTCACAGGCCTTGAAGGCTTAGGACACCAAGATAAGAAATTTTCCAGGATGTCAAGTATGCTGAGAAAATCTCCAGGCCCTCATGTTCAGGTCGCCTTGGATAACAGCCTCTTCTGACTGGGACTCCTCAACAGAAGACAGTCATCCCATGCAACCAAACTGTCTCTCAAATCACAAGACTTCAACCTGACTGAAGTAGCCACAATTGAGGTAAGGATCAGCAAGACCCCAGCCCAGAGCACCCCCATGTGCCAGGATCACCCAGCTCTTCAGACCTGTAGCCACTGCCCTCTCTCCAGTGGAAGCCTTTGCCCTGGAACCTCCTACTCTGCTTTGTCAGAGGATTCATTTAATGTATCTCTTGCCTCAGCTGATGCCCTGACATCTTTTTTATGACTAAAGCTCTTGCCCGAACATTCATACTGTTGTTTTAGCTGTATTTCCATCGTCACCAAAGTAAGGACCCACACCAGCAGGTAGCATGGGGTAGACTGAAAAGTCCTGCAAAGGGAGAGTGAAGAGAGGAAAGCAGTGCTGGAATACAGGGTAAAACTACAGGAACTGTGACCATAGGGAACCTAATGTATGCAGAGTATGATAGAAAAGGTCCTTGACCACAAATATACTAGACCATGGGACACCCAAAGAGAAGATATTAAAGGGAAAAATATGAAAAAAAAAATCTCTATCACATCACAGCTTCCAGCTAAGGCTGGTTCCTGGAATTTCCTGAAGTCCCATTATGTCTAAAGCAAGTCCTCACACTGAGCAGTGCCGACAGGGACATATTGCACAATGAGGAGACTCTCAGGGAGCACAGCAAGATGGGCCAAGGAACGGACTTGGACACTTCGCCATCCTCTCGGGAGGAGCAAGGCTGCAGATGGAGTCAGGAGCCACGGAGGCCAAGGTGATGGGGCTTCAGAAACCCTTGATTTCCCCTGGGGGACAAAGGTCCAGCCCAGCTCTGCAGGGAGAGCAGCCCCAGCCTGTACAGTGACCCTCCTGGCCTCACCCAGGGCCTGCTCCTTGGGCTTTCAGCTGTACCTTACCACTTGCCCTTTATTAAATAATACACTAGAAAGTGTCAGCATCTCCCCAACATCTGTGAGCCAGACTAACAGAATCCTGGGCCGAGGTTGGATAAACAGATGTATTGCTCACAGGTTAGGAGGGCAGGTGACAATGGGGGCTTGTGATCAGCCTGTTGTGTGGACCAGTTATCAGGGCCTGAGTCATGAGCCTGTGCATCTGAGTCACATCCTTCACAGCTTGGTCCCCTTCAGAACTCTGCACTGAGCTTGGGTTGAGTGCAGCTGAATCAAACTGAGGAAGGGTTTCCTGGGTGTGCGAGACGTGGTTACCGCTGGGAGTCCTGCACACTTGCACATGGTTTTAGAGGAAATAGAAAATGACCCAGAGAGACAGAACGCAAAAGGAATAGCTAGCTTACAGCCTAAGGCAGGTACAAACCTGCCTGGCATGTTCCAGAATTTGGGATTTTGTGTGGTTGAAATTGGGGCAGGGTGTGCACAGCAGGCCTGGTAGATGCCTAGGACAGGAAAGTACACTGCCTGTGGTGCTGCACGACCAGAAGCCCAGCTCCCTGGGAAACTGAGACAGAAGGATCCCAAATTTCAGCCCTGCATTGGCAAATTCATGAAGTAAGGAGACTGACTCTAAATAGAATTTAAGAAAAGATGCTTTCGAATGGAGCTCAGCAAGAAGATGCTGAAGTCAATTACCAGGATCACACACACACACAAGAGACACAGACTGTCTTGATTTCATGTACATTTGCTCAAATTCATGTAGATTTAATTTACAGGAAAGAACTTTAAAGGCAAAGAATCCAAAGTGAAAAATTCATGAGACAAGAAGGCTAAGGGTAGCAAATAGCAGTGGATTGGATGTATGAGAACTGAGACACAGAGAGGGGAGGGATTGGCCAAAGGCGGTCGCTGCCTTCAAGATTCCACACGACACCACCCTCCTTCCTCATGGCGTGGAGCCCTGCTCCCCGGCCCTCACCTGATTAGAAGCAGGACAGCCAAAGGTCACCTCCAGAGAAGTGGTATGTTGGGACTCTAATCTCTCAGCCCTCAGGCTCTAATGTTCCAGCAGCCCCAGGCCAGGCCAGCCCACATCCCAATCCGTATAAGACCTACAAAGGCTCCGAGAGTCAGCAGTCCACAGGCCACGGCCTCACAGGGGACACAAGCCCTGAGCCCCAGGAGGGGAAGCCAGGTGGATAGTCCTGTGATCTCCCAGCACTCTGTGCCTCCCGTGCTTTGAGTTTCAGCCTCAGTCTTCCCTCTGTCCTGCTGGATGTGTGTCTCCCTCTCTACCTTAGAGCATTGCTTTGACTCACTGTACACTGAGGGTTTTGAGATCCTCCTGACTCCAGAACACTGGGATTAAAGGCGGTGCCATAGTACCCAGTTGCAGTGAGGTTTTAAGAGCACAGACTCCAGTGTCCTCTACACTTGTCACTCAGCCTGTCTGTGTCTGTACCCTCCGCGGAATGGGGATAATGTCAGGACCTGGCACCTGAGATGGCTGTGAAAGTGAGTCACCACGTGTCTGGTGTTGGTGCAATACCTGGCAGAGGGCTGTGCCCTGAAACTGCGCTGAGAGCACCGTTATGTCCATCTCAGTCTCCTTCAGCTTCGTGACCCTGAGACTTCTGTGTCTGGGCCCCAGCTGACCTGCGCCAGGGTTCAGCCTCAGTCTTGGCATCTCTCTCTCAGTCCCCTACTGCCCCTCGTTCCTCAGTCTCCCTGTGTCCTCTCTCCTCAATGTAGAGTCCACACTGCCTTCTCCCAGGACCTGCATGATGAATGGGCCTTTTGGTGGGCCCTGGCAGAGGGGCAACTGCAGTTGGCCCAGGGTGTAAAACCCCCTGCAGTACACGTGCAGGGCTTAGCAGGAAAACTCACCAGGCCCCAGATATCAGCAAGCAGGAGATGTCTCAGTGCCACTGGGGGCTGGGAGTGTCCTGGGTCTTTAAGGCCAATTCCTACAATCCAGCCCTTGGGTCTCTGTGTCTTTACTGTCCTGGGGCCTCACCGCAGTCTCAGTTTGTCTCCCCATCACCTCTACCTCCTGTACCACATGAGTTTCTGGGACCTGCTGGCGCTGTCTCCCCTGTTTCTCTCTCCAGCTCTCACTGCTGCCCTCCAGTCCCTGCACTGTGTGCCTCTGCCCCGCTCTCTTACTCTGTCTTTGCCCCTCTGTGCTTCCAGCTTCCTGTGTGTGTCTCCCTCCATCCTCATCTCGGCCCACCCTAACTTGTTCTTCTCTTTGCTCAACAGTCAGACTCTGGAGGCCCCCTGGTCTGCAATGGGGTCCTGCAGGGCCTTGTGTCCTGTGGATTCCTTCCCTGTGGCCAACCTGGAGTTCCAAGTGTCTACACCAACCTCTGCAAATTCAAAGGATGGATAAACAAAACTATCCAGACCAGATGACCACAGATGACATTGGGACCGAGTAGCCAGCACTGCCTTCCAAACCTGTCCTTAGGCTCCATAGGTCATAAACAGCTATTGGACTTCACTGAATCTGCTTCCCAAATATATTGAAATGAAATGTGCATCCCTTCTTGTTTAATTTTATTAAGACTAAAGGTGGAGTTTCCAAGTGTCAAGTGGTGTTGCTGGTTTTGAGATGTTGTGACCTCCTTGTGTTCTTGGGACATCTGATGCATGATCAGGATACCAGAGTACTTGCCCCTCATCACCATGGTGAGCAGCTGCCCGGGCACAAGTTCTGTGGCTGAAGTTGTGGAATTCAGAATGGCTGCAGTGATGCTTCAGGGACCAGGGTAGATAGAACATGTGCTTCTCAGTCCCAAACTTGCTTCAATAATTGAGAATCTAGGGTAGAGCCGGTGGCAGGTAGTCATAGTGGTTGAGGAAGCTGAAGGCAGCATGGGGTGGACACGAGCTGCAGCATCAGCTGTGTCAGGTCAGAGGAATGGAGGGTGAGGAAAAGGAGGAGAGAGAGGACACGTTGTGCTAGAGGGAGCAGAACTGAAGGGAAAGTAGAACCAAAAACTTTAAAGAACAATGATTGTCCTCAAAGATGTGTTAGGCAAGTACAAAGAGAGGAGGACGCACAATATGCAAAGGACCAATTTGGGGTAGTGAGTATAAAAATATTTCCCAAAGTGTTATTTTAAAAAAGAATACAATGCCTTAAAAACAGAAAGTCTGCAGCTAAAACAGTAACCACTCCGGTGATGATAAATGAGAGAGAGTAGACAATAGGGAGGAGATGGCAGAGCAAATGAAGTTCAGGGGAGAAAAAGGGAAAGGTCAAACATCACTCTCACACACACACACACACACACACACACACACACGTGCCACTTTCACAAAACTCATGTAATTATTTCTATTGCAAACACATACCAATAAAAACTTAGTGAACTGAAAACATGGTTGAAAAAGAAATAGAAGTCAAAGACTTAAAACTATGCAAAATAAAAAGTGTAAATCTCCTTGCACAAATGCACGTACAGTGGAATGGCACACTCACAGCTGCCCTGTCATCCATGTACACACATGTGCACACTTGCACCTCAACTTCTGAGAAGCCAAACAGCAGAATCCATGCTCTTGCCTGTGGGAGATAGAGCCGGGCATCGTGGTGGCCTTGGGCTGAGTAAGGGAGGATAATACATGTGGAGATGCTCACGCAAACAATGCCCATACTTTCCTCTCTCCTCCCTTTGCTCCCGAGGGCACCACACAGCAGGATGAGCTGTGTGACAGGATGCTCCTTCCTGGGCCTGTGGGGACAGAGACTGTGAGACAAAAACTTGGGCAGCAGGTTGGAACAGGTAGTAGGAGGAACATTCCAGCCACTTTTGAAAAGTGTGGGCCAAGGACAGAGTAGGGGAAGCCAGCTACTGAGGGAGGCAGAGGGAGAGAAAGACAGACAGAGGCACCAGCAGGCATGTAGATACCCTGCACAGAGTATGGTTGAAATCAGCAAAGAGGAACAGAGAGGGGAAGCAACCGAGGCAGGGAGAGTGAGAAGTGAGGCAGAGCTAAGGGAGGGGGGCTGAGGGCGCAGGCTGGGGTGGGACACACAGGCACAGGAGTACAGGCCTCGCCACTGTTGGGCTTGGGCATCCTGGGGGACATGTGCACCCTGGCTCTCTCACACTGGGGCCGGGACATGTGGCAGATGCTACCGGGCAGCGGGTTTCCATTCAGACTCCCTAGGGCAGCCATGCCGGGGCTTCTACAGGTGTCCAGCACTGGAGCAGTCAGAGGAAGGACAAGCCCCCACCTCTCCTCTTTCTCCCCCATGGCTAGAGAAGGGCGTGGCAAAGAGCTGTCCTGCCACGCCCCCTTTTTTCCTTTTGCTCCTCCTTTACCCCCGCAGGATGGATCAAGACAGCCTGGCTCCGTGTCCTGGGGTCAACCTTAAGGTTACTTCCTAGCTGCTCTCTGGGCCAGCCTGACATGAGCTGCCAATTGGTTGTCACTCACAGTGCCACTCTCCCACTCCCACTATCCCACATGCTGCTGCCACCTCTGAAGAAGAGGCCAAGAAACTAGCTCTAGAGTGGAAGGTATCTGGGAGGGCTCAGGCCTGTTATTCCCAGTCCTCAATAAGTTGAGGACACAGCTAGCCCTCCTGCATGTTGAACAGTATTAGCCTGGACATCCTTGTGGAGACCTGGCAGCTATCGACCCACCTGCAGATTCTGCCCATGATGTAACCTGGAACTGCCACCGTGCCAGCTGCAATGACTGTGCTCGCCCTGCACCATGCTGCAGCTGTCTACTCTGACCATATCAGGCTTGATATTGAAATACCGGTAAAAATGAATTGTGACCAATCAGTGTTCTCACATCGGGGACTTGAATGTGGACCAGTTTGGAACAATCAACATGCCCAAATTTGGACAAATCATGGGCCTTAATTTGAACAAATTGGTAGGCTTGAATTCACAGCAATCAGCTGAATCTAATCTGGACCAGTCATCGCCCTCAATTTCAACCAATCAGCAGCCCCAAATTTGGGCCAATCACAAGCCTGCTTGCTGCTATTTAAGTAGCACTGGCCTCTCACTTCTGAGGTTTATTCGGAAGGCTCCTGTCTGCATTGAACCTGTTGTGCTGCAGGATAAGTCTTCTTCCAATAAACTTTGTCCTGGGCATCCTGTAAATGTACTCAGGATTCTTACCGCAAGAACAGCGGACACAGGGCTTGCTTTCAAAAAGCTATAAATGCTTGTGTCTATTAGCCCAGAAAAGCTGCAAAATCAGCAGCCAAGGAAGAGCAATGACAGAGATCGGGTGACATATTGGTGACCAGGAGATCTGGCCGGCATTGACCAGCAGCTGTCAGGATTGGCTGTACCCAGCGGGATTGCGATCTTTGATGAGCAGCATAGCAGCCAACAGTCTCAGGTACAGAGCTGCAACTCTAAGCGCTGACAGGGGCATGGCCAGCAGAGCTGCTCCTTGCCAAACAGGGTTTCTATGTAAATGGAGCCAAAGCACTCTCTTGGTGAAGACATGACACAAAGATGAGAATCCCAACAGGCCCCAGACCCCTCCCTGACAGCTGCCTCTGCCCTTCTGAGGGCCCTGGAATTCCAGTTTCCCTGCATCCCTCAAAGTCTCCTCTCCCCTCACACCCTCTTGCCACCCCATGCACCCTTTTGCTCCTTCCTGTACTCCCTGTGGCTCACGCTGCCCTGCACTGTTGGTCCAGTTGTGCTCTCACTGTCTCTGGCGGGTATCACTGTGTGGAGGCCTGGGGCAGCGTTTCATTCTCCCTCTGGTCTTCATGGGCAGACACTGAG
>PVLD010015393.1:0-48697 GCA_004027595.1 Dinomys branickii | reverse complement strand
AGCTGAGATAGATAGAAATACTATAGGCAGTCAGACAGGGCTGGGCCCTCGAAGAAGCCAACATAAAAGATAAGATACCTGTGGGCCAGACCTCAAGACAAAAGACTAAACAAATACATCCACATACCTCCCCAGGGATGAACAGCAGGGACTGACCACCTTGAAGAGTCTTTGACCCGACCCTTACGGGAAAGACCCTGACCTAACCCTTGCGGGAAAAGCCCCGCTCTGCATGCACGCTTGTTACGTGACTTGCTTTCCCATTTGATCCCAGTCCACTCAGTCTTACCTGGACAATTACACCTGTAATCTTATTGGCAGACCATAGTTTTGTCCATCTCACCTACCTTGGACCCGCCTCATGGTTTTTCCCTACAAAAGTCCCTGACAAAGACAGAGTCGGAGGTAACCCACTTGGGTCCCCCTTCTGTCCCTCTCCTGGACAGAAGCTTTCTTTCTCTCAATAAATATTCTGCTCTTAACCTCAAAAAAAAAAAAAAAAAAAAAGAGAAATTAAAAAGAGAAAAGGGATCTGACTTCTCTAGGCACCAGAGCCATCTTACCCCCACAGGAGTGGTAATGGATTAACAGCCAGTGGTAGATGTCTTGTGTGAGGTCTGACAGGATGGTCCCTGGAACTGAGTTGGCAAAATAGGAGGGTTTAGGGAAAGGAAGGGAATGTTGGTTACCCCATTGACTAGTTGGGCTTTGGAAGTCACCCCGGGGCTTTTGAGAACTCATCAAAGTGAAGCCGTGGCCAAAGCCTTGCAATCCTGCCATAAAGGACAGTCAAACCTGCACAACCAGGGCTTTGGGAAGAAAAGAAAACAGGGTAAGAAGCAGGAGGCTCTCAGGATCTAGGAGTAAGCCCAGCACGTGCTACTGCTGTCCCGTGTGTTCTGTGTTGCAAAAGAGCCCTTACTCTGCCCTTTTCTGCCTGGATTTTGGTGCCAGATGAGTAGGAAAGAGGAGATATAAACTCAACAATCCAAATAGGTTTTTTGCTAAGCCCAAGAGGGACCTCTCTCTTCAAGTGGAACAGAGAAGGTGTATCTTGCAGGCTAAGAGGCTTTTTAAATAGTGATTTTGGTGAGATTTTGAGGGAAGGTGGATCAGAGAAATGGTGGGCTGTGGTTTGCTGTGTCCTGTGTAACCTGCTGACGTGTCCTCAGGGGATTGCTCATCACCTAATGATGTGTCCTCTGTGACCCGCTCACATTTCCGCTGTGACATGCTGACATGTCCTCTAAGACTACTTGTGATCTAAGTAAAATGAGACCTACATTTCTCTAAGATGACAGGTGGGCTCATTTGAACTGGTGGTGTCCCAGTATGAGTTCTATCAAATAGTCTTATTCTGCTGACTCTTCATAGGAAAGACAGACTCTCATATAAAATTTAATATTAGCATTCTTTCAGGCTGGTGAAGCCATTGATACTGCATATTATATGTGGAACTGGATCAAGCTAAACTAAAATTAGATTATGTCCTCTGTGATGAGGTAAAATAATAGTGAGAACTGTATTTAATTATGCATTTAGCATTTAGTTATTTTATATTACACTTTTCTGCCAAATTTTTAGCCATCAATTTAAAGATTGATGATTTTAACTCATGAGGCTTTCCTGGTTTTCATGAGTTAAGGCTGTTTTCAGAGGGAAAAGAAAACAAATTAAGAAAACTTGACTCTACATTTGTAATATGAAAACTTTTGTATAAATGTGAACTCTGTAATGGGAAACTCATTAATATAATTATTCAGCATAGATAATATGCAATTTGAAAACACTAGGCCTTTGATCCCTAACCTTTTAAATCTCTCTTGGAACTTCTGAAGCTTTTTAGAGTCTATTAGTGTCTCATTTTTTTAATCCTGGGTTCTTTCTTAATTTAGCTTTAGATGGCATGCATAATAGAAAATAAAGGCATGAAAATTCACAAAGAAACTATAGTAATCAAAAATTCCTGGTTAAAAAATAAAATTTGCATGTAATAAAACTAAGTTTAAAGCTTACATTTATTGTAAATGCTATTCTAAATTTTGTAGGGTCACTGAGATTCATTTGAAAATTGTAGTAATAATTTATCTCAAAAGTCTTACTATGCTTCTGTGTAGATAGCATACATTGACAGGAAAATTCTAATGTCCATCAGCTTGATAAAATTTTAAAAAGACTTCTGTCTTCCCCTAGGTACAATTGACCCTGTCCTTATGGACCAGGTGGCCTAACCATTGCCCCCCCCTTTACTTAAAAGTTGTATATTTTAGAAAACTTGGGAATTCCTTTTATCTCTAAAATGCAAATATTTTTAACAAAACAACAATTTTATTTGCCTATGGTTCTGTGAGTTGGCAATTTGGGCTTAGCTGCACTGGGAACTTTTGATGATTTTTTTGTTTTAAAGATAAAAGAATGAAAACATATTACCGGACAAACATTTATAAAAGAACACAAAAACAATACAAGCAATACATATTTTCAGACAATGTGATAGGAAATTAACAATGGTGGATGTATTACATATTGATATGTTTAAATTAGTTACTCAAATAAATATAAGCATGTAATATTAATTACTCCTTTCTTTTGTAATACAGAATTGTCTCTTTCAAAAACCGAAAGGTATTTCTTTCTCTTTCTACAAATATGTTTACCATAATTTTTCAAAATGATTAGATAAAACATATAAAAACTATGATTTGTTTCCGAATCTTTTAAAAAATTTTATTCACACATTTATACTTATTTATGAGATACAGTATGGAAGTTGGATAGATGCATATAAAATATAATAATTAAATCAAAGGAACTAGCATGTATGTTTCCTCAAACATTTATCATTTCTCTGTGTTGGAAAGCATTGGGATATTTTAGTTACTATGAAGTACAGTTCATGGTATACTTTGGTTTCCCTACAATGCTACAAAACACTAAAATAACAAAAGTCACTCCTATTTTTCTTTGGTACTGAATAACCTCCTTCCACCTTCCCTACCAATTCTGTTTCCCAGTTTCTAATGACCATTATTTCATTCTATTCCTCTATGAGGCTGATATTTTAGCTTCTAAAAATGAGAAACTACACACAATATGTGCTTTTTCCTGCTTGGTTTATTTCACCTAATATGATGTCCTTAATATGTGCCTTTTCCTGCTTGGCTTATTTCACCCAACACCATATCTTCTATTTCTGTCTAGCTTGATACAAACTGCAAGATTTATTCTTTCCTATTACTAAGAATATTCATGTGTGCATATGTTTCTTCATCCATTCATCTATCAATGGATGAATATATTTATTTCATACATGAGATTTTGTAAATAGTGCTAAAGTAAACAGGAGTGTACAGGTATTTCTTTGATATATTGGTTTCATTTCTATTGAATATATACTCAGAAGTGAAATTGCTGGATCATATTACAGATTTAACTTTCTTTTTTCTTAATTCAGAAAACTCCATGTTATTTTCCATATGAGCAATAATAATTTATATTCTTCCAAATGTTAATAAACATTTTCACTCTCCACAATCTCATGAGCATCTGTTATAAGCAGTGGTGATAGCCCCTCTATTTCCCTACCTGTCAATGTCCACTGAAGAGTAGAAGAATCTCAGAAGCATTATGTTGAGTGAATAGGCACTGCATAATTCATGATTATATGTAAATGAAATTGTAGACAACACTAAATATAATACTTTAGTGACAGCATGATAGAGGTTTCCATGGCATACAAAGAACCGTGAGGAATCTTTTGGAATGATGAAAAATTACAGGCCATCAGTTTTACAATTGCAGCACTATGGGATATATTTGTGAAAAACTTAACATTAAACTTTTAAATTTGGCAAACATTTTATAGGTAACTTGTAAAATAATATAAAAATAAATATTCACCATCTGCTTTAAAAAATTTCACATTAGCTTGGTAATATAATTTCAATACAGGGATTGTAATGCCTCCTGCCTTTCCTTTGCTGGCAGGCTTATTTTTGCTATTATAGGTCTCTTCTGGTTCCAGATTAATTTCAGGAATGTTTTCTCTAGATCTGTGAGGTATATGGTATATTATAGTATTTCATTTGAGATTGTATTGAATCTGTGCAATTTTGGGACCATGGCCATTTTCAAAATGTTGGTTCTTCCTATCCATGAGCAAGGAATAGTTTTCTATTTTCTGAAATCCTCTCTGATCTCTTTTTTCAGAGTATTGTAATTCTTACTTTATAGATTTTTTAGTTCTTTTCTTAGATTGATGTCTAAGTGTTTCATTTTTTTATATGCTATTATGAAAGGTGTGGTTTCCCTAATATTTCTCTCAGTGAGTTTGTTGTTTGTGTATTAGAATGCAATTGGTTTTTGAGCTTTGACTTTGTATCTAGCTATTTTAATGAATTTGGTTATTAAATCCATACGCCTTTGGTGGTGTTTTTTGTTTTCTCTATCTTGTTATTTTGATATTTTTTAATTCTCTTTAAAACAATTTTTTTTAAAAAAGAATTTCACTTGTAATAAACCAGCTATGAGATATGTACCATCATATTTTCTCTTTTTAACTTATTGTTAAAACATAAGAAAATCTACAACTGCGTTGTGATTGACATTGGAGACTTTGATAGGAGGACTTAGACTTTTTGGCATTCACTAGAGGAGTTTGGAGCCATCAATTGTGAATTTCAAAAAATTATCTGAAAGTCATGCAAATAAATAGCTAAAAAGTAGTCATAGTTTTTGTTAAATAATTCACACTCTTCTATCATTTGTTTCAGATTAACTCTCTGAACTTTTGGCATACATAAACTCCCATTTGAGAAATAAGAGATCTTTCTGGAATATACTCATAATTACAAAAAATTCAAGAGAGGAATGTCAGCATCTAAATATAGAAATTTGAAAATTAAAACAGGAAAATTATGGAGGAAAGACTTTTTAAAAATTAAAAATTTTTAGCATAATAGGATATTAAATTTTAAAATGTTTAAATTTCAGAAATGGCTTTGCACTCATTAAAATGGCATGTATTTCTAAACTTTCATAATATGATTAGCTTCAACCACAAAAATAAATTTATATAGCAGAAAATAAAAACTGAATCTCAAGCACAAAATATTTAATTTAGATTACAATGAGAATTATGTCAAAAATCATATATGGTGGAATTCATCTTAGAATTTCTTAGTGTTGCTCCTTGAAGTTTGATATTAGGTTTCAACAGAAGTTTTACAATAATTACGTCCTCTGATCAAATGACACTTTAATGTGAAGGTAAACTATTTCCAGAATATTAGCCTTCTACTTCAAATTTCTTTGGAAGAATTCCTTGAGTTTATATTTCAAAAAGATGTATGATAATAGTAAAATTATGTACTGGCGTAATAACTCAGCAGTACAAGCACCTGCCAGGCAAGTACTAGGTCCTGCATTCGATTCCCAGTACCCCCCAAAATAGAATTAATAATAATTGTAAAATGAAAAGAATTTGGCACACTAACATTTTCCATTAAATGTTAATTATTTCTTTTATCTGGACAAGTATTGCTTTCATGAATTGAATGTTTCAATTTACCATAATTGTGATTGTACCTAAAGCAGTCAATTTTTTAAAAACTTAATTTTTAAAGACTTGCAATGTCTATTAATATTCTTCTGTCAAGCTTTATTTGGTAATCCCATCACTTGGTAGAATTTTTCCCACTGATTTGCCTTTCTGGACTTTTTTTCATATTTTGTACCTGAGTTCTTTTATTCATCTTAATATTTCCAATATTAATGTAGGTATATTTCACTACTTTTATAGCCAAATATCTTCTTGTATAGAAAATCCACAGTTTTTATTCATTCATAATTTTGTGCAACTTAAGCTGCTTCTACTTTTTAATGATTATGAATTTTGCTGTTATAAAAATTTTTCAAACTTTTGTGTTTATATATGTTGGTGTATGTGTTTTTTATGTCTCTTGGGCATCTATCTAGGTATGAAATTAATGGGTTTTATGGTAATTTATGTTTAATTTGTGGCACAATTGTCAAAATGTTTTGCAAGTTACTGAACCAGTTTAAAAATCCATCAGCAATGTATCATTTTGGTGCTTTCTATATATTCTAGGTAAAAGTCAGTTATTAGATATGTGATTTGGAAATATTCCCTTCCAGTATGCAGCTTCTCATCTTCAGTGCAGCATCTGAGAAGGCTTTTCTGTGATTAAACAGCAAATGCTGCTCTTCTCAGCACTTAATATTTTTGACTGCAGGTCATGGCTGATGGAAGGAAACCCTCCCTTCTCTCCGATACACTCTAGCTTTCTTTCTTGATAAAGTGTCTCAACCTGCTCACAGTTACTGTTCTCTTTGTCCTACCATGTGTTTCCATTCAATCCCTTTTGATGGGCCCTGTTTTCATCCTGACCCCATAATTACCTAGTGACCTAGATTCTATTTCTTTTTCTGTCTAGTCACATGAGTTTATCATATGAACTAATGATAAGTATTTAGATTTGTATGATACTCATGTTCTAATTTTTATTTTTAATTTGCATCATTCTTTCAGTTCCAAACTCACACATATGATGTTTCTTCTTTTTCTGTTTTAGAATTTTTATTTTAAAAGTAAAAGAACAAAAACATATTAACAACCAGACAGCCATTTACAAAATAGCAGAAGAATAGTACAAGCAATATTGAATTACAGAAAAGGTGACAGGGAATTAACAGTGGTTGTTGTATTACATGTTGATAACTTCAAAGTGCATACTCAAGAAAACAAATATAAACATTCAAGATTGATCAAATAATTAATCACTTACTGTTCCTTTCCATAAAGCAATACAAGTCAGTAGTACAACTAAGGTAGCTATCCTGCATATACATACAAACATAGTTATCCCTTTCTTCCTTTTCTCTTTTCCCTCAGCCCAGTTGTTCTTTACTTTTGACCAGTTTCCTTTCATTTAACAATTGTTATCATATCTTCTAATTTTTATTCACACTTTAGGGTTCTTACACTAGTGATACAATACATTGCTTACACATGCATGTCTGATTTATTTCACTTATGAATATGGTCTCTAGTTGTGACCATTTACCTATAAAAGCCTCAAGATCATCTTTCTCTATAGCTGAGTAATATTCCATTATATAAAAATGCCACACTTTTTTTATCTAATCCTCAATAGATGGACATCTGAGTTGCTTCCATGATTTAGCTATTATAAATTGCACTGCTATAAACATGAGTGCACATATATTGCTGTGATATGCTGTTTTCAGATCTGCTGGGAAAATACCCAGAAGGGGAACAGCTGAGTTGAATGGGAATAAGGATGGGAAAGGAAGATGTGAAATTATCACTACTCTCAGATGACATGATACTTTACATTGAAGACCCCAAAAACTCTACCAGAAGACTCCTTGAATTAATAAATTAATTCAGTAGTGTAGTTGGATACAAAGTCAACACTCAAAAATCAATAGCATTCCTGTACAGAAACAAGAAACAGACTGAGAGAAAAATTAAGGAAACCATACTTTTCATAATAGCATCCAAGATATTGAAATATTTAGGAATTAATCTATCAAAAGAAGTAAAAGATCTATTCAATGAAAGCTACAGTACTCTGAAAAAAGAGATCAAAGAGGACTTCAGTAAATGGAAAAATATTCCTTGCTTATGGATAAGAAGAACCAACATTGTGAAAATGGCCATACTAACAAAATTGTTGTACAGATTCAATGCAATTCCCATGAAAATATCAATATTATACCTCACATATTTGGAGAAAACATTTCTAAAATTCATCTGGAACTAGAAGAGACCAAGAATAGCAAAAGAAATCTGGGTAACAAAGATAAGTCAGATGGAATAACAATCTCAGATCTGAAATTATACTACAAAGCTAATGTAATAAAATCAACCTGGTACTAGCTACAAAACAGACCTGAGGATCAATGGAATAGACTTGAAGATGCAACCACAACCACAAACACACTCAGCCACCTAACCTTTCACAAAGGGTCCAAACAAGCTCACTGGAAGAAAGATGGCCTCTTTAATAAATGGTGCTGGGAAAATCAGCTTGCCAGTTGCCAAAGACTAAAGATAGACCCAAGTCTATCAACAAGCACCAAACTCAAGTCAAAATGGGTCACAGATCTCAGTATTAAAACAGAAACACTAAATCTGTTGGAAGAGAAACTAGGTAAAAATCTTGAAGACATAGGGGTAGCCAGAGAGCTCATCAACAAAAATCAAACAGCAAGGGAAATACTTCAAAGAATCAACAACTAGGACCTCATCTTACTGAAAAGTTTTTGCACATCTAAAGAAATCACCAGCAGAGTAAAAAGACAATCCAAAAACTGGGAAGAAAATCTTAGCTAGCTGTCCACTGGATAAAGGTCTTTTACCTAGAACATATAAAAAAATAAAAAAAAAATCAATCTCCCCAAATTCAAAGACCCAGTCCTAAAATGGAAATTTGGGATGAACACACACTTCTCAGATAAAGAAATACAAATGGCAAATAAATACATGAAAAAATGTTCAGCATCATTAGTCATTCAAGAAGTGCAAATTAAAACAACTGAGATTTCATCTCACCCCAGTAAGAATGGCTAGCACTAAGAAATCAACCAATGACAAATGCTGACAAGGCTGTGGAGAAATAGGAACTCTTCTCCACTGCTGGTGGGAATGCAGACTGGTGAAACCACTGTGGGAATCAGTTTGGAGGTTTATCTGATGTTTCTTAAAACTTCATTTAGATATCTGTCTGTCTGTCTGTCTATCTCAAAATCTAAAACTCTAAAACAAATTTTACATTTCTCCCAGAATCTGTAACTACTCCTATATCAATTAATGTATACTTCATACTTCAGTTGCTGAAAATAAAAATCGTGGGGCCATTTCTGTGTTTTAATTTGATTCAAACATTTGATCCAATCTTCAGGTTCATCAGCAAATCTATCTTCCGCCTATGTCCACTTCAAAGGCTTCAAATCCCTCCATGTCCATCCGCTGATTGGAGCCCCATCGTAACTGAATTATTAAAAGAATCTTCTACTTGATATCCCTGATTATAACCTTATCTTCTGATTTCCTTTATTTTATTTCAAAGAGATTAAAAAACTAACAAAATAACAATATAGACAAAAACAAAAGCAAACAAGAACAATAAAAATGACCCATGGTTACAGAACCAAATGATAGGAATTAACAGTTTTTGTATTACATATTGTTATCTTCAACAAAGTTGCTCAGATTACGAGATGTAAGAATGCAACGTTAATCATTCCCAATATTAATTCATATTTTGTATAATATAGGTATGTATATTGTATAATCTTATGTTCAATATATTATATATGTGTATAAAATTTTTGTATGAGCACACTCATACTTAAATACCATAGTCATACACAAAAACACTCATGCACACACACACACACACACACACAAATATGCATTTTTTTCAAGGAAGCCAAACGCTATCATTCATTTCAAAATTTCATACTAGTATTTTATTTCCAGCATTGAAGAAGGCGATATGTCTCTTATTCATACTCTGTACTGCTCCTGTTCCCCCACAGTTTTTCTTGTTGCGGGGGCACCAGGAATCCCATTCAAGACCTAAAACCATTTACAAGTACAATCCCACTAAACTACATTACTAGCCCAGTATTTTACTTTTCCTTGAACCTTATGCTTACCCTCCCACCAAAGACAATTTAAACTGACTGTTTCTCTCCCCAGAACGTTTATAATCCCCCTCTTTCCCTTAAAAGTCAAGTCTTTTTTCTAGCATTATTATTAGTAGACAGAACCACATTACTAACAAAAGCTTTTGTTTGCTGTCAGAGCACTTCACTCCACATCGATATTCAAGACTTTTTATTTCCCTCATTTGATGGATAACCCTGTAGTTGATTAAAAATAACATACATCCTTATGGTAATTATTATCTTTTGCCTGTCTTTCCTTCCTATGTGAAAATATCACATGTTAGATAATTGTGTTTTATTTCATAATGAAGTGCAAATATTATAAGAATTTGAAGCATGCTCAACAAAGACTATGCTAAATATATACCTAGGTTCAAATCTTTTGTATACATAAAAAGTTACTTTAATTCATGTTCTTTGTACCACTTGTCCTTCTGAGCACTATATCAGGTCTTACATTTCAGTGAGAGGGAGAGAGTACTTGGAAAGAAACATACATAATCAGACACAAGTATATACGGTGCAAATGTCTCAAAGGTAGTAACAAACAACAAAAGCAAGGTAAGTAAAATTATTTATTCAGGAACTGATGTTGTGACACAGAGTCAATCTTTGTCCTCTAAGATTGCATTTTATTTAATTCAGTGAAGACAAAATCTGTAATTCAGTGGTCCTTGAACAATGTACATTTTTTCTCTACAATTTTTCACATAAGTAGTAAGGGCTATTGTAGTAAAGCTCTGGTTTATTCCAAAACTCATATGTAGTAAATAGTGTAAATGTTTTGTGTCTATAAGAGTGCAATTCTTTGTTTTGTTCTTACTTGCTGTGATGTTAATTACAGGAGCACAGGTTGAGGGTATGTGTTAGATCATAGTGTTCATAATACAGACTATGCTATTGTTGATTCATTTTTAATAAGTAAAAGTTTCTGCATACCAATGAGGAGTATACACGGTTAGGAAGGATTCAGGCTAACACATAATATATCCTTTTGGATTTCACAAGCAGCAACCTCATGTGCACTATTATTTAAAATGCAATTCTTTCTAAGTTTGTTTTTTCCTTTCCTACTGGGGAAAAATTCAATCTATATTCATTTTCTACAGTATAATATGATCAAAATTTGAATGTTCAGACTGATGAAAACAGGTCTGATTTTGCTACATTGGTATGTATTTTTCTTTAACTGGTGCATAAACTATGTGGGACAAATCAATGCAGTATCATGAGATGTTTTGCAACATATATATCAGATGTGATTGGAGAATGCAGCATATGCTTAAGCATAAAAATTTATTAGAAACATTGCCTTAATCCATCTCAGATAATTGCCCTCTTCTAACACATTTGTGGAATACCATTGTTCCTTCTAAACAGTTATGGAAATCTCTTTTCATGAGTGTTTTTAGCTGTGCTGTTGCAACTGTCTTGATGCCCTAAGATGTTCAAAATATTTAACAACCATGATAATTTTCATATTCAGAAATGGCAGGAGAGCACACATTTCCAGATGTGTTGAGTGAGTTGGCGAGGACACACCATCACATTTTAGGGAATCCCCTCTCCGGTGATGGTACCGAAGCAGCATTAACGACACTTTCCCAGTTGTTTCTTTTCTTTAATTGTTTCATACTTCTTAGGAATACATTTTATAACAAGGTGCTCCCATTTTCTTACAAAGATAGCTAATCACAAAAGAGTTAGTCTATGTTGCAGATGAATTTAAAGGTCCTGAGGTAAGTTCTACTTTCTGTTTAATAAGAGTTTAGCCTTAGATAAAATATTTCCTTGCAATTGATACTTTGCAATCAATGGTTACAATATCGTTTGGTGAAGACTAATTACATAGTATTATTGTATAAAAGCTATTGGTAAAACACCACATTATGTATTTATATTAAATTATTCATACAAAACTTGCATTTGAAGTAATACATAGGCCTGCTCAGGAATACTTTTTTGTTAAGTCAAGCTATGAAATGAGAGTTGCCTCAATACAAATATCAATCCTCAAAAATTGACGTTTTAGACAAAATCAGTGTTAGATTTTAATGGAGGATAACTCTATACATCTGAATGACATATTTTATAATTTATACAAGTTAAAATAATATGTATTAATTTCTTTTTTGGTAAGAAATGCACAACCTTCTAATAGTTTGCTTTGCTCTCACTTTTTCTTTCCTTTTACACCTATAGTGTATTAACACTTAAACAAGTAAATTTCTATTTATCAACTATAAGGTGCTCTCACAATTTTGCTTTTGGCGCCAGGAATTGCACTCAGGACCTTGTGCTTGCCAGGTAGGCACTTGGGCCACTGAGCTACATCCCAAACCCCAGTATTCTCACTTTTACTGACTTACACTAGATGAAATTTTAGCTTAGCTTTCCACTCTTTCTACAAATAACCACAATTTCTTTTTTATTTTAAGGAGAATAAAAAGAAAAGAAAAAATAACAACAACATAGAAAACATCAAAAAGAATAAAAATGATACAGGATTTCAAAACAAAATGATAGGAATTAACAGCGGCTCTTACATTACGCATCTTCAACAAAGTTCTTCAGATCACCAGACGTAAGAACTCACGTAGTGTGCAGTTTAGTTTTATTTTAATATTAAATAGTTTACATGACATGACCATATTTAATCTCAATTATTTCAAAAAGATTCTTTGAGCCAGGAGTACATCAGGCTAGATTATTCTACTAAGACTGAAATAATTTAGAGAAAATTTTTGCATGTTTCATGTGTGTTGACAGTAATTTGTCAAAGCAGATTAAATAGCGAAAGCCACAATCAAACCACTGAAGAAATTATATTCCATCACTATAAGGAGAAAATACTTGAACAAACATAAAATTAGGTACTTTTAATGTCAATGAAATTAATGTACTGTAGACTTTACTCCTGCTGCAATTTTTCACAACACCTTCATAGGCAAAACATACTCATTGCTTAAGAAGTCCTACAGAGTTGCACTTACTATACCCAAACTGATTCTCTAGGGCCTCATAATAGACATAATTTCACGTGATGCTCACTTCAATCTTAAGAACTAAGAACTAACAATATATCCTTTACAAAATTCAATGTGTATAGTAATGAGAGGACCAAAATGACCACAGCTATCGCCTTCCTTCCAAATAGAGGTGAATAATTTGAGTGTAGAAGTTAATTCAAAGCAATTTTCACATACTACTTGGTTAGTGTTCTCTGGATTACCTCTTCTGAGAATGGAAAGTATTATTTTGATAAATATTGATTCTAGTATATTAACAAGTGGCTCCACAGATTGATTTACTTTATTTCTGTTGTCTTCAGCTTCTTTCACATCATCTGTTTCACATTAAAATCCTTGGACACTTTCACAAAAGACATTAAAAAGTATTGACGAATATTCTTAGCTGGTTTAAGTAGAATGTTGGAGGTGAAAATAATTTTTTAACGTCAGTGATTCAGCACCTTTTAACTTAGGCTACAGAAACCTTTTCAATCTTCTTCCCTAGATATCGTTGTGACCCACTAACTATAATCCAACCTATGTAACAGAATATTCATAATTAGTTCCCTGCAATGCTTCCCTCTCCACATTTTTTTCTTCTATTTTGAGACTAGTCTGTGTGTGCTATGAATTAGAGCTTCCTAGGACCCCTGTTGAAAGAGCTAAGTGTGCCTGGGAAGAACTACCTTAATTTTTGAGTCTTGAAAAATTATTTCAAACCTCAATGTCTCTGAATTATACTTTGAGGTCAATCTGATTTAAGAGTATTTTACTGACTTATAAAAAGAAACTGTTATTTTCTATCCCAGGAAATTCTGTCCTTTCTCTCAACCTTTTTTTCTTATAAGCACACTTCTTTCCATATATAGACTACTATACTATTTTTAGAGAAATAAAATGCCACATCTAGTATTTAGCTTGAATATCTCTTTGTCCAAATCTAGAAATTTATTACATGAAACTTTTATCTTCCATGTTAGATAAGGGCACAAAATTGTTAACTACTCTGCCACTAAATAGCGCAAATTCTTAGTTACTCTGCATCCATGGTGGTATCATATTGATTTTGCAAGCCTCTCTAACCTAAGTTGTTTATTTTTATTATGCTAAAACTCTAGTTTTAAGCTTCCTTTACCAGATCACTATTGCTCCAGTTGTGCTGTACAGTAAACCACCCCAAACCTCAATGTTTTAAAGCAATAAATGTGTGTTTCACCCTCCAATATGCAGGTCAGAAATGCTTCCTGCATTTGCATGTCCTGATCTTGTTCTGGGTTTGAATTATGTTGGGTTTATCTGGCAATCAGTTTGCTGTCACCTTGGGTGACAGAATTATTTTACATTGCATTTCTCACCCTTTGACAGGAGGCACAGACATGATAGCAGGCCAAAACGTAGCTTCAAATGCAGAAAGAAAGTCATCTATTTATGTGAAATTGGCTTTTACAGAAAACAAGTCAAATTCTTGGATTACACTTCTTCAGATTTGATAAGTGAGAAGGAAACACTGCCTCTCCTCTGTTAGATGGCTAGCCAACTCACATGGAAGGTGTGGCCAAAGAGAGAGTAGGACTACGGTTGCTGGTGAAATCAGTACACATTGTCTTGATTAAGCTTAATTGCCTTGTATGCTCTGTAGCTTGCCTAGCATTCTCCTGCTGTATGTCCTCAGCATGCTTCAATTCTGAACATAGATTTGAGTCTTTAGACTTTTCATTAAAATGAAACCTCAGGCATAGATATTTAATTCTTTCTGGACTAAAAGGGAAAACTAGTTCTTGTTAATTGGATTTGTGATTTAAGAATATAATAGGCATTATTGTAGTATTCTCCATGTAGTATGCATGGCATTATCTCTGATAACAAACTATATACAGATTATAGGCACCAATGAGCAAGTATATCAAAAGGAATCACTTTTAGATGGCAGAAAACTAAAAATAAGTGATCCTTATTGAATAAGGAGGTAAAAAGTTAAAAGGAACTAAAGACGAGGGATTGATGGACTCTGTACTGAAAATCTGATAATAAAAATATGATTTAAGTAAAAACTTTACAAAATTTATACATCATTAATTAAATTAAAACAAATATAATATATAAAACTCTAAAACAACTTGAAGGAGAACATATGCACATGTAAACAATTTAAAAATAAATTGAAAAATATTCCATTGTGGAAATAAAAACATACAAAACATCAAGTCCTACAATATGAAACACAGGTGAAGCTATTTGTATTCCTTAATAAAGGTATACTATTATTTAAATATAATATATATTACATAATATTTAACTATTTAAAGCAAACTGGTTCATAAGATTCTTTTTTATTAATATCTATTATCTTAGAACCACATCCACAGTCCAATTTTGTAAGAAACCCAAAATCTAAAAATTCTCTCAGTGATACTCATAATCCATCTTTGCTTCTATGAAAATTCTAAACAGGAAATTTTATGTTTGCCTTGCCTAGAAATTTCATTTAAACAAAAATATGCCATTTTAGCATGTAAATTCTTTGCTTTGTTATAATAATTCAGAAGTGTATTTTTAGAGTTTCAGTAGCATTCCATGATACAAGCTTGTACGTATTTGGCACACATTAAATGAATTTTTATAAATTACTTTACTTATGAAAATATTGAACTTTGTCATAAAAGATTTTATGTGAATAGATGTTTTTGTTTTCCTAGACTGATATGTTTTTACCAATGAAATTAATTGGAAAATATGACAAAGAAGCTATGATCATTTAGTTGTAACGTAAATATGAGGTAATAAAAAACACCCAAATAACAAAAGCACTAGCGCAGTTATTTAAATTATGATATTAAAATAAAAATGCAGCATTATTCTATGCATCATAAACTTTGAAGAACGCTAAATGAGTGCATTCTACTGAAAAGGTTCAGTTGAAGCCTTTCTGCTTTCATTTTAGTATTACTAAGTGATATTCAAATAGTATTAGAATCTAACATAGCAAAGTTTAAACAAATCCAAAGGTCAAAATCTTGACGTGAGCCCTGTAAGGTAATGTCAAAAGTTACTATCTTTGGTTTTTGTCTCATGTTACTAAGAAAAAATACCTGGCATTCAAAGCTAAATGGGGAAAGTTTTATTTAGTTTACAGCTTTGTAGAGGTTTTAGTCCATAATTGGCTAGCATCAAAAAAGGGTGAGTTGGCAGAGAAGCATTTATTCATGGCTGTGGAAGGCTACAAAAACAAGAGAGAGAGAAAGAGAGAGAGAACTCTTTCTGTCATTTATATTGTATGCAGGGTACCTGTCCTGGGGCAAGTGTAGCACATTCACCCATAATACTAGCATTGGGCCATGAATCAATCACAAACTCTAGAGTCAATTAAAGTCAGTTAAAATCCTTTAATAAGGATTAAGTTAATCCACCCTGGAATGTGATATCTGAGGCTACAGTCTTTAGGTAGTTGAGATGCAGCCCAGGTGTTCTTGACTGATCTTGTCTTATCCTTTGAGGCTCTCTGGCTTCATCTGCCATTACACACATAGAGTCATCCCCTATGACTTTACGAAGCTTTGGGGGTACATCTAGACACAAAACATTGCAGTTAGTAAAAGAAAAGACTGCATTACAAAAGTCAAAGTACAAAGAATAGAAAAGGAGAAAAATTTTAGTGGGAAGTTAATATGATCTGAAAATTCTGTACTGTGGTCTGTTCATTCATGAGTGTATATCAAAATATAGATTGAAGAAATGTTTAAGGAAAATTGGAAAATAGTTTTTGATGGGGATCACTATGAAGCCTCCCCAAGCAGAACATAAATTAATCAATTGGCTTTTTATGTTTACTTGTGAATTTGTGCAAAGCCTAGGCCACTTGTCTGGAAGTGGGAGGTGGTCTCACAGTAAATGTACCTCTGTGATTCACTAAGATCTACTAAAACTTGTAATAGCAGATGAAGCCAGAGAGCCCCAAAGTACAAGACAAGATCACAGTCAAGGACACCTGGGCTACATCTCAACTACCTAACAACAATAGCCTCAGATATCACGTTCCTGGGTGGATTAACTTAATCCTTATTAAGGATTAATTTAATGCCTTACTTGGAGAAGTCTCTGAGTAATTCTGCCCTTTTTGAGTACTCCCCACCCCATCCCTTCTTTTCATAACCAAATAAATAGGAGCTACCCCAGGAAGATCTTGATTTTAGCTCTGAGAGAATCTTGAATTCTGTGAGAGGGCTTTGACCTCCTGGAGCCTTAAAATCATTCCATTTTCCTCTTGTTATTTATCCTTCACTGTGCACTCATTCAGGAGTCTGAGGACCTGACCAGCCCATAAAAATGGATATATTGATCCAATCACTGGAACCTGAACAGGGACATATAATCCTTGGAGTGGAAATTTTTAGCCTAAAAAAGTAAATCTAACTACAGTAGAAAGAGTAGGAGATGGAGAAGGACTTCACAGGATGAAAACTTCACGTAGGACTCCTTGAGAAAGGAGGGAAGAGAAGCATTCCACGAGGAATAGGGCTAAGTCTTCCTGTTATGAACAAGCCATTTTTATCCAGGAGTAGTACAGGTCAAAAATTTTCAGCCGAGGAGCAAAGATACAAAAACCTACTCCAAAGTTTGCTTAAATGCTCCGAGCCTCATGTGCACAAAAATACCTAACAAAAATGTTACAAGAGGTAACCAAATATAATTTATTGTTTCCTCAAACAGGCACTGTAGATATTGATGACTGTGAAAGAGTTGGAAAAAAGTCCTAGAAAAATGCACAAAACAGGAAAAATCATTTCCCCTGAGACATTTTCAAGTTGAAACCTAGTTTGTTCAGTTTTAAGTCCGTTGGAGAGCCTATAGTCCAAAGCCTCTGACTCAGACACAGTGGAATCAAAAGAGCTCCCAGCAGAGGCGCATAGACAGGAGGAGGCACCTTTTAAAAGAACATCCCATATAGCTCTATTTAGAAACTTACAGATTTTAAAGGAACAGGCATCTGCAAAAGGAGAAATCATTGGAATTCCCAATTGCTTCCCAGTTGGATCTCACCAAAATGATTATAATGAGGAAATTGTTTCTCATTTAGTATTGAAATTCAGATGCTAAGATATTTTAAATGAAGTGTTGTTAATAATGGACTTCAGAGCTCATTTAGAGCAGGCATTCTACAGAATGTTTTGGACACATATCAAATGACATCATATGATAACAGTCATCTAGCAAAAACCTGCCTGTCTCCTGCTCAATTTCTTCATTTTTTTTAATTGTAAAGATAAAAGAAAGAAAACATATGAAAAGACACAGACATGTACAAATTACCACAAAAAGAAAACAAGCAATACATAATTTTAGACAAGGTGATAGGAAATTAACAATGGTCATTGTATTACCTATTGGTATGTTCAATTTGGTTACTCAGATAAACAAATATAGCCATGTAAGATTAATCAAACAATTAAACACTAACTGTTCCTTCCAATAATATAATAGAAATCAGTAGTACAACTATCTTAGTTACTCCTATACTTTGACAAGCTAAAACTTTTTAAGACTAGGAAGATTGTACAGATTGAATGGTTTGTAATGAGAATACAAAAGTGTCACTACATTTAGTCTGCTTAAACTTTTACATGTTACCATTAAGCAGCTGTTACAGCTGAAGTCCTTCAGTATTCCATTTAATGTTCTACTCTGATTCAAAATTATTATTAGTAGTAGTAGCAGTAGTATTTTACCATATGGATGTTTATAAAGGAGGAAATATTAATGGTAAATTAAATCCCCAAAATAAAATATTCAAGATGTGAACTTTTACCGATGTGAATGAACCTTTCATTGCAAACACTTGTAGATGCAAAAAAATCACTGAAATAGCTCACATGTCTGTCAGACGCTGACCTGGTTGTACTACTGTGTGCTTATTGCACAGTGTGATAGTGTATAGTAGCAGAGAATAGATGGGGATTTATTGTATTTTTGTGTATGGGGGGTTCATGCTTTATATTATATATTTGTGTCAAAGGTGTTTAAGGCTCACTTTGTCAGACTTACATTCAAATCCAACTTATAAATATTCTCCTGAAATGGAACTTATTTGTAAGTGAGGGACTTACTGTATCTGACTTGATTTTTGCATAAGAGAAAAATACTGAATTAACTAAAGGAAATAATAAAACAAAAATGTAAGTTTTATCTCTAATATTTTTGTTGTGTACCATTATTATATAGAAAATAATGTGAAAAGTGAACAAAAGAAATATGATTATATTTGAAACCAAGGCATCCTTGCCATGGTAATTAGACTGTAGAATGAAATAAACTACCTAATGATAAACGTATTGCATTACAAATATGGGAATTTAGTAAAAGTTTAACTAGTAGCGATATTATGAAGCAGTTTCACCAAATATGTTTCAGATTGCCTTAACACAGACTTTAAATTTTGTAAACAACACACAATATATTCCTAATTGCTTAGGGTTAAATTTTGTTATAATGGGCATTAAAGATTAACCATATATATGATGATTACATTCTAAAGAGATGGACTGCATGACACATTAGATATTATGCATAAATATTTTAAAGTTAAGAGCAATATTTGTGTTACATATCAGAACAGGTTTTCCATTTCACACCTGAAATATCAGAGATTAATAACATGGTAGAATGTTTACCTCATTTAATAAATTATACCTTTGTAATAGAGAACAGAGGAAGTACTAAACAAGGAAGTAAAACATTTCATGTGCACATATTTTACTATTTTAAATACAACTTGAAAACACATAGTAACCTGAATTACATAGTTACCTAATTACATAGTTACATTCTTTGACCTAATTCATATTAGTAATACTTTTTTCTTATTGTTTTTTTGGTAGCAGGGACTGAACTCAGGACCTTACTGTTGCCAGGGATATTAATAATACTTTTTAATTTTACTATTTCCTGAACTCTTGTAGAAATATCTCTTTAGTGTATTGTTTTGTGACAGGACTTACTGGAAATCCAATACTCAACAATTCTATTTTTTTTTTTTTTTTTTTTTTTGCGGTACTGGGGATCGAACTCAGGACCCTGCACTTGCTAGGCAAGCGCTTATTCCACTGAGCTATATCCCCAGCCCCAACAATTCTAAATAATACCAATAAAATGTAACAGTCCTGACAGGAAATAACAAACTAATTGGCTATGAGAACTAGAGTTGTATTGTCTTAGCTTTTCTTTTAGTGTGAGTTTTCTATATATGATATAGAAAAGTTTAAAAAGTACATGAACAAGGGAATTTTGCAAACTTCAGCTAACAATAGTTTAGCACAGTCTGTGTTAAATACTTGCTTTAATTATCTGGCTGAGCCAACTATTGAAAATATGTTGTCAATCCAGCTTAGTACATAATGAGTTTCTGGCAAATATAAATGGCATGTTTTAAAATTTTGTTTCTCTTTTTTGTTATTGAACATAATCATTACATAGTATTCACATTTTTAAAATATAAAATACATAGAGAAAAAGCTAGTAGAATAATCTAACATTTCTTTAATAACTTGCACTGGAAATGTTTTCAACAGTTGACAGCAAGTAACTGAAGCAAAGAATGTGTTAAGTAAGGAAAGGATCAGGTTTCGGGACGTGGTTAATGAAAGAATCTGGAATAATATCATTTCACCCGAAAGTTTTAAAATGATAAATTGGTGTTCATCTTCCTTTCCATCATATTCTTTTCTTCCCTCTTCATTAATCTTGATTTCTTTTTTCATATGCATTTTTGCTATTCTCATTCTGAATGTACAGGACTTGAGCTGAAATCAAACTCCAATCCCTAAAGTAAATCTTGCTGACTTACCCTTATATACAAAAGGAATCCTTTTAAGGTCACTTAGAACTGTAGCAACTGGGCTTTAAATTTCATCCCTTATATGTATCTCCACTGAATTCAAGAGGGACAGTATTTTCTCAGAATATTTTGGAACTGAAGACTATCTTCTTGATGTAGTAATAGATTGTGTTTGTCAAAATCTATACACTCATTTTTATGTCTTCATTTCTTCTGTAATAATCACATTTTCACCCCTTACCACCCCAACTTTCCCCAAAGATGGCTGATCTGGAGCACGTGTACAAGTTGTGCATACTCAGGAATGCAAAGGGAACACATACATAAGATCAAAATTTTACCTAATTTATGTATTTACGATCTTTTATTCGTTTTTTTTTGTTTGTTTGTTTGTTTTGTTTTGTTTTTTGCGGTACTGGGGATCGAACTCAGGACCCTGCGCTTGCTAGGCAGGCGCTTATTCCACTGAGCTATATCCCCAGCCCCCCATGGCCTTTTTTCTTAGATTAAATAGAGGTGCTCCATTCTCAGCGTCTAGAGTTGTCACCTGATGACGTGTGCTCTTTATCACTGAATGTGTGTGAACTTACAGATACTGTGTTATTTCCATATCTTTAGTAATATTCGGCAAGTTAGCTTTCAGGCATGAAAAGCATTTTAGTTTAGTTTTGTTCTTTCAAATTGTAGAGAGATTAAAGTAAACGCTGCACATATACCTTCGTGTTTGTTATCTATTCGTATCCATCTACCTATCATCTATCTGTCTGCCTGTCTGTCTGTCTGTGGATTCATCTCTCTTTGGATCTTTCTGAAACTAAAGTGGAACAGAAAATGCAGCAGGGAGCTGAGCGCAGTAAGTTCAAAAGGCACCCGGTAGAATAAAGATGACTATACTACGTTGGCAAAACTTTCTTTGTCCTTTATTGAATTTACATATAACTTTGTGTTTATTTCTGGTGTAAAAGTTATAATTCAATACAATATATAAAGTGTAATGGTCAGTTTTAGAAACTAACATTGTGGTGTTAAAATATCATTTCTATTCTTTTGGAACATTGACATTCATCTCTCTTAGATAAAATGTCCAAGCTGGGTATGGTAGTGCACACCAGCACTGGGGAGGCTGAGCCAGGAGGATGGCTACAACATAGAGGCCAGCCTGAGCTACATAGTGAGTTCAAAGCCAGCCTGAATTAAAGGGCAAGACTGACTCAAAAAGTAGAAATACATACATACATACATAAACTAAAATGCCCAAATCAGAAACGATATATAGTCCTATACTGCCTAAGAGCTTCGAGCTTTTCCTCTAATATTCTATTCTTTCAGCCACCTAAAATTTGTGAGAATTTGCAGCAGTCTCTCCCCCACTGACATAGTATTCACTACCCAGAGAAGTCCAGTTTAATCTGCATGTATCCCAAATTCACTGTTTATTTCTTATTCAAGTTTACTTATCAAAATTCTAAATAAGACCAGCTTTATCTGCATTAATATAAAAGTGGCACAAATAATCACAAACAGAAGGTAATCCATAAATCATTTATATTTGATTTTAGAATTTATTATGCAAATAAAACTCTACATGAGAACTGCATTCTAATACCATTTGTGTAGGAAGATGTTTACATTAGTTTGCATTCCCTGGTCTCCCACCACTGCAGGCAAAGTGAGCCAGCTCACAAGCACACTCAGGTTAGGGAAGATGTGTTTGGGAATAAAATGTGCTGTGAAAGTACAAAAATATGAAAATGCAGCAAAGCTTGCTCAGACCAAGGTCTCATACCAATGAATAGATCACTATTTTGAAGTTGAGAGAGAAGTGTAAAGGGAAAGAGGATGCTGTTAGTAAAATCTCCTGTCACTGTGCCCCGCACGTCTCTGTCACGTATCTCCAGATGAAACAGTTTTCCTGTACCATTCTTAATAATGTACTCTACCCGAAACAAAATTCCTAATATTTTCTTGAGGTCTTCACTCCTCTGAGTTTACATTCAAGTGTTTACTGGAGTCCTGAGAATTACTGAGTCTGAAGAGAAGAAGAATAAGCATTGTTTTCAGGCAAATGACACTGAAAGTCAAAAGCGCAATCGCCCACTAGAAAACATTGAAAAAAGAAGATAACAAGAATAAAATATAATCCAGCCTTTTCTTTTTCACTCAGGAGACATTTACCTTATTTTAACTTCTATCTCTTTTTCTGTAATATGAAATTCTACTGTTAAACTACAGAAACATTAGAAAATCTGCAAAATCTTGATCTCTTCACCTCTTTATAACTTCTAAATATGTTTAGTCCATGCAGTTTAAGTATTAAATAAAATAATAAAAGTAGCCCAAAGTAGTCAAAAGTAAAAAGGAAACACAAGGCTTTCCAGATTCTGTATATTTTCCAGTTATGATATGTTTCTTTGTCCCATCTGTGTCAATTTTCTTTTAAAAACTGACTATTGTGTATATTAGTGGGATTTCTCCTATTTTTCTCCCTCGGTCTCTGATGGGGAGATTACATAATCTTGAAGGGAAGGCCGGTTATTTACTCAAGCCCACCAGTAAGGACTACAGATTTTGAAATGCAGTGCATAATCAGTAAATGCCTAAGAATGCATAATTTTCCAAATAAACAAATTTTGTTACAAATACATGTAAGCTCATATCACAAATGTTAGTTGAAAGAAAAAGCTATAAATAATAATTAAATGAGCAGTGAAATTTCTAAAAGAGTCTCAATCAATGAAGCAAGATAGGAATAAAGAGCTAACTTTATGATCTCACTTCCTGTGAAATCTGAAAAGATTGAGTACGCAGACATAAACACTGGAATCGTCATTATTAAAGGGCTAGGGCTTGGGAGCAAACAGGGAAAAGCCAATAGGAAAACGAACTGAATTTTATTGTTCTGATGCAAAACATAGTGTCTGCAGTCAATTATAATCTACTTTACATTTCAAACTTGTTAAAATACTGAATTTCAAATATTCTCTCGACAAAGGAATGATAAATATATGAGGAGATGAATATTTTATTTAAAATAATTTGACATTCAACAATGTATGTATCTACTGAAACATCCCATCATGTCCCATAACTATATATAATTACAACTTGCAATTAAAATATTACCTAGAAATCTTTAGAAAAAATATAATTTTGGAATATAAAAACTCCATTTTCTTAATATATTTAACTCAAAGTTTAAAATTACAACACTGAGTTTATAACATTTGACCTGAATTTCTTCCACTTCCCATATTCTGACAGAACGTGACTTGCAAGGGCTAACCCGAGGTTTGCAAATAAGTACCATACACAAATGGTAATTAGTTAAACAGTAATACAGGAAAGAGAAAGGAACATCATAGATAAAGACCACCAAAACGTTGGAGCTCCAGAAATTTTAGATAACAATAAACATCGCTAAAGCCTATTATATTTAAAATACATTTTATGTGTTCACAACTAGAGACCATACTCAAGTGAAATAAACAAGACCTCCATGGGTAAGCATGGTATTATCTTAGGAGGTATGATAGACATTGTGAAATGGAAGGAACATGTTCAAAAGTAAAGAGCAACTGGGGTGAGTAAAAAAAGGGAAGAAAGGAAAATTACATATGTACAAAGGGAAATTATGTATGTATGTATATCCAGGGTAGCTAACGTAGTTGTACTACTGACTCCCATCGCTTTACTGAAAGGAACAGTTAATGATTAATTATTTGATCAATTTTGCATGTCTCTATTTTTTTCCTGAGAAACCACTTTGAAGATATGAATAGTAATACAACAACCATTGAAAATTTCCTACTACTTTGTATCTCTGAACTCTTTTTTTTTTTTTTTTTTTTTCTGGCAGTACTGCCAGGCAAGTACTTATTCCACTGAGCTATATCCCCAGCCCTTGTTCGTACATCTGCATTGCTTGTATTGTTCTTATGCTATTTTGTAAATGGATGTCTGTTAATGTTTTCTTCTATTATTTTTAAAGTACAGTAAAAAATGAAATAAAATAAAACACATTTTATGAATAATAAGTAGTAGATTCAATGACTATTACTGTGATAAAATTTGAATCAATTAGAAAAAATGAAACAGTTGTAATCAAGTACCTTCATAAGAAATTATTGTACTAATTAAATATACGGGGAACATTATTCAGTCTTAGTAAAAGTAGAAATGCTTTCATTTGCAACAATTTACGCAAAATCTGAAGATCACTAAGCTAAGTAAGGGAAGGCACATGTACAAAAATGGACTGATCTCCTTTATTGTGGAATCTAATCATACCCCAAAAGCCAAACATACAGAGAGAAGAAAAAGTGGCTATCAGTGGTAAAAGAGTCACAGGAAATGAGGGAATTTAGGGCTAAGGCTACAAAGTAGCAGTTACATAGAATGAATAAATCTATACATCTAAGTTAAAATGAAGGTACTGTAGTTACTATTATATTAGGGAAAGCAGATTTTAGCGACTCGTTCTCATGAAAGGATAACTATATGCAGGATGGTGGAAAGGCTCACCTGCTTGACTGTAGTAATTATTTCAAAAATAAAAATAAAAAAGTATTTCACTGTATGATATCAAGATATGTGTTTATACTATAAACATAAACAGTAGTTTTAAATTAATATCATATTCAGTGCACACAGTAAATTATGTAGGATTATGGTTTGGTCTTCCCATGGCCAGGGACGATGTCCTCTGTTGAGAAAGCAGAATGATGCTCCTTCTGGTCTGACCCTGCAGTGTGGAGACGCAGACAAGGCAAAAAGTCTTTCCTGCTGTTTCCCAACTTCACTTTATCCCTGAAAAGCGTTTTCTTAGCCACTGAAAGCCCATTACTATTTTCTAGAGTTCTGATAATGTTGGTTATGATGGTTTCTTTATTTTGTTTCCTTGGCTAACGTTCCTTGAAAATTTTTTCGATTGAACTGTACTCACAGTTGCTTGAGTGTGGAAGAAGAGGCTATAGAAATAAATATCAAATGTGAGAATAATTTTATGAATCAGGGCCTTATTACAAAGGGACGGATTATGGAGGAGGAAAAGTGATGGGTTGACATAGGCAAGTGGCGACTTCATGTTTGAGAGACCCTATGCCTTTCAGCAACAACAATAAGCACCCTAGCTTCTGCTGGGTCTCTCATCAGAAAGTCTTCCGAATACATACTCCTGCATGTTTTTCTCATGTGTGTATTTAGCACAGAGTAAAATGACATTTACTAACTCCAAACAGGAAAATATATGATAGTTACCAGGCCAATGTGTCATGAGATTACCTGGCTATGAAAAATTACATGTGGGAATATATTTTCAAATGTGTAATCTTCCCATTTCATAGAAACATCATCATGTTCCTTAAATAGCTTTGTTTTTTAGGAAAAGGTTAAGTACTTTAAATGAATATTATTTATTTGTGAAAATGGAAAGAGAAAAGTGAGTTTAAAAGATGCAAATTTTATTATACCTTACATTTTCATTTACCATGGGAAAATGAAAATTACTGTTATATAACTTAATCTACCTAAATTATGAATAATTTAAAATATATTTTATTTTGTATTGTACTTATTTATTAAGTTTATATTATATTTAATATACATTCTATGCTATAGTGTGTAATGTTTAGGAAAATGAATATTAATCATTCTCTATACAGAACATAAACAGAAATAAAAGAAAAACTTGCAAATAATCATAAAATATACAACTAAACTCCAAATTAATTCCTAACAAGGAAATGGAATGTTAATGAGTGTGTTTCCATGAAGAAATTATTTCTCAGTAAAGAGATATAAAAATAGAAATTAAATCTGGTTCAAATAATCTCAGTACCAACATATTCATGACTTATTTTGTCAAAAATAAATTTTCATGCAATATTTTTCCTTTGCTAAGTAAATATGAAGCTTGTTTAATTTATACACTTAATCTACTCTGATAAAGTTTTAATATATATTTACAAGTATAATTGTTTTTTACTGTTTTCCCCTAAGGGTAAATAAAAATAATGTGATTCCAAAGAGAGCAAATTTGTCCTCCAAGCAAATTAATCTGCTTATGTAATAAAATTAATAATACAGTTTACTTTGAAATACACAAATGGACTTATTTCCCAGTTTCCCTTTTCTTAAATTATAAATGCTCACTTTTACAAACAAGAATACTTTAGATTTAAAAGAAAATTTTATTATAAGATGGTGGAGACTTTATGAATTGTCATTCTCCTTTAATTAGTAACTAGATGCAAGTCAATACATGTGCTATAAATGTACAAATTTTCATTACTTGAATTTAAGATATATCAGATTAAAAGGTTAAGTACACATTTTATCATAAGCTGTTACTGTCATCTTGAGTTTCCAAATTGCAATTTATTCAAATAATAGTTAATTTTACCATACCCAAGCAGAAACTGCTATTCTCACAGTATACCTGACCAAAACTCGGAAATCCCTGATATGGGCCTTCTGTGCTTATATGACTCTACCATTTTGAAAACTCAACTCCTACCCAAAATATAGGGTGTTGACGCCCTCATGAACGGGAAGGAGGGGCTTCCAAAAGAGGCTTAACACATGCTTCCGCTCACGGGCCATTTTGTTTTCTCCCGTGTGATTGTGAACTTTTAACAACTGCGTATTCCTTAACCTTGGATATCCCAGGCTCCAAAATATTGAGAAAATAACTTTCTGTTTTTTATAAATTGTCCAATCTTGGGTAATTTTTGTAACATCACAAACAGACTCAGACAGAGGCTGATAAGAATAAATATTCAGCTTTTTTATCTTAGAGATGTTGCTAGTTCCATTTCCAGATTATATAACCAGTTACTTTGATTTTTTTTAACCCGAACTGTTACAGATGTAATTAGATAAATATACAGTTGACACTAAAAGAAAATGATGGTCTGGGAGGGCCTTCTTTAATCATATGAGCATTTTCTTAAACTACTGGCAGCATCAGATACCTGGGAGGTTGAAACACTGAGGAGAATTTTATCCAGCGAGCATAACATTTTACTGAAAGGAAAGTAACTACAGGACTGGTACCTCAAAGTGGCCTCTGAATGCTGTGACTAGTCTTCCAATGACAGCCTGGAAGAAAATAAGAATCAGTCCTCAATATGGAACTGAATTCTTAAAATACCAAGAATGAACTTGAAAGAAGATTCTTGAGCTGCAGATAAGAATTCAGATAGATCCATGTGGATTTCACACGCAACAGGAAATCCGGATGTTGATTTCTGATGTACAGACTATGAACTAGTAAGTGAACGTTGTAAGCTACTAAAATGATTTTAACTTTTATGCAAGAATGGAAAATGAAACCACCTTTAGTAAAATTTAAATTTTTCACAGATTTTTATTACATATTCTACATATTATGTAGAAATATACTTTGTAAACATTGTTTATAATTTAGTCTTTACAAATTTTCTAATAGCTAAATAATCATCTGCTCTTAACAGTGAGATATCTAATGTTTCCCCAGTACCCACAGAAAGCTTGAGTGACCTGTCAAAATTCAGCTCTTCTTTCGTACGATGAACAGAGATATATAGGACATTGGATAAACCCTTGCACAATCATTAAGTTTGTGGTTACGTGTGGTTAAAGATCAGTTAAGTCTAATATACAGCTAACGCATGAGTTTTTCACGCTAATCCCAAAAATTATCTTCTGACTTTTGGTTTGTGAAAATACATCTATTTGTTTATTTGTTATAACATATGCTCACATACTAACACGCAAGAACACACACACAGGATGGTAGGTCAAGTGTCCAGCCATTTTATCAACATCAGCCATACATTCTGTTATTATTAGATATTTCCCCTTCTTTTAGTTGCTTTTCTCTTGTGGAGAAAAAATATCTGACACCAAAAGGTACAGAAGGGAAGGTTTATTTAGCTCACAGTTTGTAGAAGGTGCAGTCATAGTCATCTGGCTCTAAGGCAGGGTGGCGTGTGGCTGAGGTGTAACAGTTCATAGCAGAGAGAAGATAGTGGACCAACAAGGGAATATCACAGCATCTTTCTGCCCCCTTTTATTTTATCCATCCTCCTTTAGGTAGGTAGCTCTCACACCCTTAATAGCAGGGCCCTTGAGCCTAGCACTGCATGAGTCAACCTCAGTGTCACATATTCTAGATCCAGTCACCTATGAGAAAACCCCACCTATGACTGCATATGACTTTTTGGAGACTTCTATACTCAAGACATATTATTACCCCTTAATGTGAAAAATATTTTTCTTAACCACCTTAAGAAAACCCTACATTTTCTCAACTTAGGCAAGTGATTTATATTATACACTGATCATTTTTAACTGTTCTTACTACTCTTTGAATATGATTTTATTCTTATTGTGATGATAGTGTATTATCATCTTTCCTATCCTAGTATATTTAGGTAAAGTTCACCCATGAATCTCTGGTTCATTAAAATAAAGATCAAGAAATGTGACTCAAAATGTAGACGTAATCTATTTTTATTCTTTTTGAGGGTAATAAGGTCATTTAATGAAAATAATATGAAATTATACTTTAATATAAGTTCTTGTAGAAAAGGACTTGTTCTTACACTGCCCCTCGATGTAGTGATACCGTAACACAGGCTTTCTCATTCCGCTTACAGGAATTGTAACTCCCTTTTCTACATTTCTAACTCTGATTTTTCAAATTGTGAAAAATCATTCTACCCTCATTTGCCCAAGAAAATATACACAAGGAAATATTGACAGAGATGAGATCCCATAAAAATAAATAAAATATATTATCAGTGGAATCTGGATTTCAACATCTTCCTCTATTTTAATTTGGGGATAAAAGTAACGCAAAATAAAATACAAACGTATTACACATACATACTGATGATTTTAATTATGTATTTTAATGTCACATACAGCGGAGCTGTCATAACCTTTTATCTGTACAAGTTATTTAAGTTTCTTTTCAGATATACTTGTTGCATATATGGCAAATTCCTTTAGGTAAAGTTGTTCTGACTTCCTTGCACATTGTTTTAACAATCGATTTTCTGTTGACGTTTTGCTTGAGATTCAATTTTGATTAGACATATATATCTATTTGAAATGTGATTACCTTTTTTTCTCTTATTTCCTGTTTGAACAGTGCTATGAAGAAAATTTGTGCAGTGGTGTTGGGATTCTGTCTCATAGTCAAACAAATAGATAACTTAAAAGTATGTAAATCTTTCTCTTTCTACCCAGTGCTAGTTTCAGTACAATCTTGTACAACGTTATTTGCTTTACCATTAATTTTTTTCACCTACATAAAAGATGATTTTCTACACCATTTGTTTCACACGATATACTAATGAACATATTATCAGTGGAACTTTAAAAATTGAAATTGATAAATTTTATTTTTTCTCTTTTTGGTTTAATTCAGAGTACTATGGTACTATTGCACAGTATAACAAAATAAGCTTATTTAGGTTTAAAGTTCTATTCCAATGCTGCACCTGCATTTTTTATCTAATACAGAGACAAGCTAATTTTGACTGAATTTAAAGTATCTATGAGATCTACTTGTGTATTTTATTATATGCTGTTATGGTGTCACCAATATCTGTTATGTCTAGTTAATTAATGTGGTAACATATTGAAGGTATTCAATTCATACAACATTCCTTACATTATGAATATTTATTATTTTAAAAATTTAGAAAAGTTTAAACTTTACAGCTATTAAAATTATTTTGCTAATTTTGTCTTCAAATATCTATCAGATAAATTAAATAAAGAAAAACAAACATTCAAATTTAAGATTTTGTGGTCATATACATCAAACTACCTTTGCACTAAATTATGGCAAAGAAGTAGGTTCTTTGCCTGTTTTTGTTTTATTTAATTATGAGCTTGGAACTATTTACTGATTAAAAATTGCCATTCTGACTTACATCTTGACATTAATTACTATTTTTATTTTTAATTTCTGCATAATAAATCACTACAGATTTAGCACCTTAAAATAATATACACTTATCTTCTTCCATTCCGAGAGAGGAGTCCAGCACAGCTGGGCACAATTCTTCGTTCAGGATGTCCCAAAGCTGCAATCAATGTTTTGATGAGGATTGTTTTCTTATCTGAAGGGAGAAAATATCCTTGTAGATTGGCAAAATTTATTTTCATAGAGCTATGGAGTTGGTGGTTGTGTGATTCCTCAGTACTAGGAAGAGCGCATCCCAGTGTTTCAAGCAATGTTAGTTGATTTGATTAAATAATAATGGTAAAAAGAATAAATAGCTTTACAACTACTCAAGATATTTCAGAAATTAGTGGCTTTAAAGCTAAGAACTTTCCACAACATACTCATATTTCTTCTGGACCTGCCCCCCAAGTGCCTCTGCCTTTCGACATTTCCATGCATTCTGGAATTCCTCTAGTGTTGTATTATTGTTGTGGTCAGCTGAGTTAGATAGCAGTATTGTAGGCACTTAGATAGGGCCAGGCTCTCAAAGGAGCCAGGGTGGAAGATGAGCATCCTGCAACTGTGGGGGAGGTAGACACCTCCAGCTGTGGACCAGATCTCAAGAAAACGATGAAACAAATGCACACACATAACTCCCTAAGAATCAACATCGGGGACTGATATTCTAAAGAGATGTCTATCACCTTGAGAAATCCAGGAAGAACTACTAAACCAACCCCCTCCAGGGAAAACCCCTCTTCGGTATTAGTGTTTGCTTGCTAGGAATTCACTTCCACATTTGATCCCGATTTGATCATATTTATCTGAGAAATTATGCTTGCAATCTTTTGGTTGGACATAGTTTTGTCCCACCTCATGCCCATCTTGCAAGTTCCCCTTTTTCCCACCTTGGATCCACTTCATCTCATAATTTTACTCTACAAAAATATTTTAAAAGCAAGTTCCTTAGCAACCCACTTGGGTCCTCTTCTGTCTCTCAGACAGATGCTTTCTTTCCCTCAATAAATATATTCTGCTCTTAGCCTCCATTGTTCATAACACTCATTCTTCAGTTTTAGAAAACATGAACTCATCCCAGATACGTAGCGGGTTGGGAGTTTGTTTCCCCTATAGCATTACGGTTTATCTCCCTAAAAGCTCGGTTTATTTTATTTCCCTGTCATGAATCGATCTGTAATCCTTTCCTAGATGATGGTTTACGCAATTTTAGTAGCATAAATTTAGATAAAGAAGGGCATGTACATCAAATATAAGATTCAGTGATAGAAAATGTCCCATTGATTGTGCACTTTGCTTCAAATATTTTCCATTTTACATAAGAATGTTTCAGCTCTGTTCTTCCTTAAAGGGTTTATAAATATTTGATGAATTTTCAGCAAAACACTATTTTTAGTTTTTACATTGTTTTTATTTGATGGCCCTCTAGGAAATCTTACTTTTTCCTACAGTGAAACAAAATAAACAGCCTGGAAAAAGCAGTGGGATTTTTTTTGGCCTAGGGGCAGCTTATCTCATTTCAGTAGCCCTTCCAAAAATATTGCTGAAAATTAGTCTTAGAAATACTCAGAGTTTTGTGAAAACCATGCTTACGTGAGTTTAGGTTGCATGAATAAACGGTGTATGTTAGTATTAGAGATCCTAACCATCGTGACAGTTATTGGAGACCCCTGCCGTGGATTTCAGTCTCCTGCCTTGGTTAAGGCACATGGCAGGAAAGGAAAGAAAGAGTAAGAGACAAAGTACAGGGTGCACAGCAGGGATCTGGGTTGATCAGTTGCTCTCTAGGAATGAAAGGCCACGAGGCACCCGACCCTTGGTATCTATTCATTACATGTGAGTCAAGAAACGAGGAGAAGGGCAATGGGGTTTCCAGGAGCAGCAGTGGCAACTAGACTACGGTGGGCTGCGAGGATCAAAACATCCTTATGAGGACAAGGACAAGGACGAGTTTCCCCGGGTGCCTGATCCTCTTCAGCAGGTCAGATCTTGCCCTGTCAATGCCACAGCAGTTATTAGTCGTGGGGCTTCCAGCTACGACCAGAAAAGAATGGGAAGTTTCCATGTTCCAGTCTGACCCAAAAGCAGAGCCTAGGGTCAGATAATACTATGCCACTTTATAATTTGTGTTACCCACAGATTAGCTGTACAGAAGTTCCCAGACAATGCTCTGTCAAGGAATCAATAAAGCCATAAATGGAAGAAAACATTTCTACATTGATACTTCTGAAGGAAAAGTTAATAATGCAGTCTGGTGGGTGTTTCATAATAATTTGAGCTCAAGGTAAGCAAAACATTAAAATGTGATCATTTCTGTTTTTATACATGCACTAACCATTCATCTTGAGCCTTAGGCATTTCAAGACAATGAAGCAAGGACATGTATTAGGGAACTACAAACAGAAAACTGTAGGCAATCTAAGCTATGTTTTGTAGCAGGATTCTTACATTTCATGCTGTTTTCCATACAATAAAGCAGCTCTACGCTGTACATGAAAGGTTTAGTTCACAGATACAATAATTGTTGAATTAGTCTTAATGTTTTTTAGAAATATTTGAATTTGGCAAAAGAAAATGTTATCTAAAATGTTTAAATACACTTAAGCCACAAAATAATTGTTTAGATTGATGGGAATTTTCTTAAGCAACACATTTGATTGTTTTCTTTCTTTTCCAGTGATATTACCATGCCCATAAATTTGACAACTAGGATGAAATGAGAATATTCCTTAAAATGAAGTTTAAGTTTATATATATATATATATATATATATATATATATATTTAAACTTAATTTTTAATGAAAGTTATTAACTGAGAAAACTCTACACATAGGTAGACCTACCGGGAAATTCCAACAAATACCTAGGGCAAAATAAATAATAGTACCAATGCTACACAACCACATGCAGAAAAATAAATATGGGAAAACACTCCTTGACTTTTTATGAAGCCACTTTAGCATCATTTCAAATTAAGACAAAGACATTACAAGATAAGAAACCTACAAATCAGTAAACTACATGAATATATTTATATCATCTATCCAAGTAAGCACAACTTATATTTATAGGAATTTAAATTGAATACATCATAAATATGACAAATATAGGCAAAAAGAGTATGCTCAAAGATTTAAAATTGAATTAATATTTCAAATCAGTGTAATATATGAAAATAAACACATTAATAGAGCAAAATAACACTATCTGATCATCTGTATTACTGCAAATGAAAAACAATTCAATAATCATTGAGAAAATCCCTCCATGAAGAACCAAAATGTCTTCCTGCTTAAACATGTGTAAATGAAAATCCTACAGCTAACACTTATATTTAATAATGAAAGACTGGATAACATGTCTATAAGTTATTTACCACTGAAATATAAGTGCTAGTCTGTGTAATTACTCAAGAAATGTAAAATGAAGGTATTTACACTGGGAGAATCAACATGTCTATGTTACATACAATAAGCAGGTAGAAATGTTTAGAGGGCTTGGAAAGACAGTGCATTATTATATACTACCTAAGAAGTATTAGAAATTACTTTTTAAAATATTGCAAGAGGGGCTGGGGGTATAGCTCAGTGGCATAAGCACTTACCTGGCAAGTGCAAGGTCCTGAGTTCGATCCCCGGTACCGAAAAAATAAATAAATAAAATAAAATAAAATATTACAAGAATGGAATAAATATATTTAAGAAAAATACAAATACTCTTGAAAAATAAAAAATAACCTTGTAATAGAAACTTAAATGTAAGCCTAAATAGAGTTACTTACAACCTATACATTGAATGAAAGACATATTAACTTTTTTTTTGGCAGTTCCAAGGATTGAACTCAGGACTTTGTGCTTGCCAGGCAAGCACTTACTACACTGAGCTATATCCCCAGCCCTGTTATTAACTTTGATATCAGTAATCTACAGACATCTATAGATGATGCAATTCTAATAACTTGAAAACAAAATATTTTATTAAGTTTAAATGAATAAAATCAAAGCAAAAGCCAATGACTTAAAGTAGCCAAAACTATTTAGTAAAATAAAGTTAAATTTGGAGATATAAGAATTATTCATAAACACATGGAGAGTGAATAACAAACTCCTAAATAACCAAAGGATCACAAATGAAATTACGGAAGAAATTAGACAGGCCCTGGAACACACAGGAACATAGGCAATGCAATGAAAGCAGTCCTTCTAGAGAAATTTATAGTGGTAAAAACTCATAGCAGAAAAACAGACTGTACGCAAGTAAATGATCCAGTCTTGAAGCTAAAATTTCTAGGAAAAAAGGAAAGCAAGTCAAGCCCAGTGCTCTTATAGTTAGGAAATAATAGAGATCCAAGCAGAAGTCAGTGTAATGGAGACTAAGAAAACAAGGCAAAAGTCAATGAATTGAAGAGTTAGTTATTTGAAAGATTAAATAAATTTGACACCCTTAGCGAAGCTTACCAAAAAAAGGAAAGAAAAGTTTTTCTTCATGCAATTAGGAATGAAAATCACGATGGATCCTGTAGAAATCCAGAAGATTATCGAGAACCTTTACTCAAATAAGATGGAAAACACAGAAGAAATGGACAGCTATCTGGATGTATTAATCAGCTAATTGAGTCAAGAACATACAAAATGCCAAGTAACCCGTCAGTCCTTGAAATAGAGGATGTGATTTAAAACCAAACAACAAAGAAAATCCCAGGCCCTAACAAACTAAAGGCTGAATTCTACAATAAATTTATGAAGGCCTAATGCTGGTAATTGTCAAGTGCTTCAAGGAAATTGAAAGGGAACCAATACTCCCAAGATCATTAATGGAAGGAAGCATTAATATGATTCCAAAACCAGAAAAGGATCCAAAACCAGAGAATTACAGGCCAGTCTCCCTAAAGAACATGCACACAAAAATCCTCTGTAAAATACTAGCAAGCAGAATGCAGCAAAGCATCAAGAAGATTACATACTCTGACAAAGTAGGATTCATCTCTGGAATGCAAGAATGGCCCAACATACAAAAGTGAATAAATGTAATATACCATATCAACAAAGCCAAAGACAAAACCATATAATCATCTCAATAGATGCAGAAAAAGCATTTGACAAAGTCCAATACCCATTCATGATAAAGAAAACCCTGCTGAAAGTTGGCATAGATGCTCTTTATCTCAATCTGACAATTGCCATCTGTGACAAACCAACAGCCAACAACATAATAAATGGTCAAAGACTGAAAGGTTTCTCTCTAACATCAGGAACAAGACAAGGATGTGTACTATCATCACTCTTACTGAATATAGTTCTGGAAACATTAGCCAAGTCATTAGACAAGAGAGATAAATTAAAGAAATAATGATAGAAAATGAAGAAGTTAAATTATTGTTATTTGCAGTTGACATGATACTCTACATAGAAGACCCCAAAAACTCCACCAAAAGACTTCTAGATTTAATGATCAGACTCAGCAGCAGAGCTGGATATATAGTCCACATTAAAAATCAATAGCATTCCTGTACATAGGCAACAAACTCACTAAGAGAGAAATTAGGAAAATAACGTCTTTCAAACAGCATCAAAAAATGAAATATCTTGGAATCAATCTAAAGACAGAAAGGAAAAGAATTTTACATTGAAAACTATTTTTAAGTACTCTGAAAAGGGAAATTGAAGAAGATAACAGAAAATAGAGCTATATCCATATTTCCAAAATTACTATACAGACTTAATGCAGTCATCATTAAATATCATTAACATAGCTCATAGACCTAGAGAAAACATTCTTAGAATTCACATAGAAACAGAAGAGACCTACAATAGCAAAAGCAAACGCAAGACAGGGGGCATCACAATCCTCTACTTGAAATTTTAATTCAAATGTACTATGATAAAAACAGCATGGTTTTGACAAAAAAAAAAATCTGGGGATCAATGGAATCAATCAGAAAATGCAGAAATAACTCCAAACATGCTTACCCAACATGTCATCAACAAAGAGGGTCAAACACCGTCACTGGAAGGCGAGCCTCTTCACTAAATAATGCTGGAAAAACTGACTTCCACATGCTAGAGATTCAAACTAGGTGCATATATTTCACCATGCATTAAATTAAAGCCAAATTGGAACCAAGAGCTAAAGAGTAAAACAGAAACACTAAATAAGCTGCAAAGTAGAATAGGTGGAACTCTTGAAGACACTGGTGTAGGCAAAGACTTTATAAAGAAAATTCCAATTGCATGGGAAATATAGCAAAGAATTAACAACTGGTATCTTATCATAAAAAAGCATTTATACAGCAAAATAAACCACCAACATAGTGAAGAGACAACTCTCAGAGTGGGAAGAAAATTTTGCTAACTATTTCCCAGACAAATAACTAATATCTAGAACATAGAAAGAAGTCCAAAAAGTCAGACCCTCCAAACTTAAACACCCTATCTAACAAATGGGCACCTGAAATGAATAGACTCTCCTTAGTTGAAGAAGTAGAAATGACAAATAAATATATGAAAAATGTTCAATATCCCTTGTCATTTGAGAGATGCAAATTTACAAAATTCTGAGATTCTGTCTCACTCAAGAAAGAATGGATATGATCAAGAATTCAACCAATAACATATGCTGGCAGAGTTGTGGGGAAATTGTATGCTTCTGTAATTTTGGTGGGAGTGCAGACTGGTAGACTGGTAGACTGGTGAAACCTGTGGAAATCAGAATGGAGATTCCTCAAAAACTAGGAATAGATATTCCATTTGATTCAGCTATTCGCTTTCTTTTCTTTTCTTTTTTTTTTTCTTTTTTTTTTTTTTTTTGCGGTACTGGGGATCGAACTCAGGACCCTGCGCTTGCTAGGCAAGCGCTTATTCCACTGAGCTATATCCCCAGCCCTCAGCTATTATCTTTCTTGGTATCTTCCTGAAAGGAGTAAATGCATCATACCAGATTGATATTTGCACACTCTTGTTTATCATAGTTTGGATTGGAATATTTACATCTTTGAAACAGACTTTTATGGTTGATACACTGTGTCAACTTGGGGAGTCTAGAGATTTGGCTGAGTGGCTCAGCAGGAAGCTAGGGTGCTTACTTTGTATACAGTCCTGAGCCTGTGGAAAAGGAGAGCATGGAGATTATGTGAGTGCTACATGCCCCTGGGTGGGGGGAGCCTGTTTACAATGTAAGGGAGGTAGAAAAAGGCTACTTACCCATCATTCCTCCCTTTTGCTTTGGTTGCTTTTGCTGTGTTCTTCCACCATGAGCATTTGCCCTCTGCCATGTGCCACTCTGCCTCTGAGCCAGCCATGTATGGAATGAAATCCCCACAAACTGTAAGCTAAATAAACCTCTCCTTCCTTCAATTTGGGTGCTAGGTATTTTGTCTCGGCAATGAGAGGAAAGTAAACAAGACACAGACCATATGCCCATCAACTGAAGAATAGATGATGAAGATGTAGGGGATATTCTTGTCCAATGGAGATAGGCTTTAAATATTTGTGCCTAAATGGATGCACCTTGAAATGGTGCTCTTAAGTGAAATAAATCAGACATAGATGTTTATATACAATATTATTTCTCTAGTGTGAGAAAATGAAGGTATAAATAAAAACAAAATATTATAATAGATATTTGGAAATGAGAAGAAAATCTTCAAATGAGAAGGGGAACAAGAGAGTAGAAAAGAAAAAAAGAGACTAGGAGGAAGAAATAGAAACAAATCTTTTGTAAATAAGGAGGGAAAGAAGGGTTGATGGTAGGGAAGGGGAGTAGGTAAAAAAGAAGCAAGAAATATTATGTACAGGTACAAATTCCTTATGATGAATGTTATCATTATGTGTTGAGATCTTGGCCAAGCCCCAGTCTCCTAAACAAGTGTATGGTTCCCATCTTAAATAAAAGAGAGCAGAAGTGTGAGCTTTGCAGCTTCCAGGAAGGTCAGAAGTCTCTCTTTCTCTCTTTCTTAGGAGTAAAGACAAAGAGCTGCACGAGACAGTCCTCATTTATTTAGTTTACAAATGAAGGGGAAGTTAAGGCAAGCAGGACCTTGGGAGTCAGTTCAAAGACTTCTCCAGGCAGTAATTCTTGCCATTTCAGAGGACTTTGATTTCCTTTTTTTTTTTTTTTTTTGTTGCTGTACTGGGGATCGAACTCAGGACCCTGCGCTTGCTAGGCAAGCGCTTATTCCACTAAGCTATATCCCCAGCCCCTAAGGACTTTGATTTCTAAGTTTGACAGCTTTATTGCTGTGGAATACGGGTGTCAGCAGCCAATGTCCTTAGCTGCCTCAGCTTTGGTGCTATCCAGACTTTGTAACACCGTGTCTATGCTCTTTTTCAACATAGTCTGAGGTCGATGTGTTTAACCACATAACCTTATGGAACCTGATCTCATACAATTCTATATATCTATAACATAAATTTTTTAAATGCAAAAAAACAAAATATAAATGACAGCAATAAAATTAATTATTTGGATCAAGTTCAAAATTAGATGAAACAAAATAGAAAGTCTAGAAAAGTGCCTGAACCCAAATGGTCAAGTACTTTTTGATAAATGTGTAAAGAGTTTAGTGGGTGTTATGGCTTGTATCTAGATGTAAGGCCAAGGCACCATAGGTGGAACTCTTGGGAGGTGGCTGGATCTAGGGTGTGTGAAGCTGGGTGGGATCAAAGGTGAGATGCTAGGGTCCATTCGTGGTGCAATGCTAGAACTAAAGCTGCCGCACCCTAGCTATGCATTCCACCTGCCCTAAGGTAGGATAGCCTGGATAAGATATATGGGACAAAAGAGGATTGCTATTTGTTACCTGTAGCTTGTTGCTTGATGTCTTGCTGTCTTTTGCCTGTGATCAACTGTTTCTTTTCTGTGATTTTCCTCTGCCATGCCACCCTGCTTTGGTGCCAGCCAACTATCAACTTAATTCTCTACAAACTGTAAGACAAATAAACTTTTCCCCTTTAACTTTGGATGTCAGGTATTTTGTCTCGGCAGCAAGAAAAGTAACCCAGACAATGAGTAAAGTATTGTCAGCAAAATATGCTGAAGAAATTAGTTGTTTATATGCAAAGAGATTTATTCCATACCTTCAACTCTCTGTGATAACACAAACCCAGCTAAAAATCTAAATTTAAATCTTACATTAATGCATCATCTTGACAGAAGAAAACATACATAACTTTCTTTTCTTTTTTTTATTTTAAAGAGAAAAGAAAACAAAATAACAAAGATAAAAACAAAACACAAAAACCAAGAAAAGCGATACAGAATTTCAAAACAAGATGATAGGAAATTAACAATGGTTGTTACAGTACATAATGTTATCTTCAAAGAAGTTGCTCAGATTGCCAGATGTAAGAATACAAGGTTGATCAAACAATTAAGAAGAATAAAAGATAATAAGAAAATTAGAAACTATACAGTTTCACTAATCAAGATGGTAGGAATTCAACAATGGTTGTTATATTGCATATTGTTGTCTTCAAGTTAGTTGTTCAGATTACCAGATCTAAGCATGCAAAATTAGTAAAAGAGAAATTTAAGCATTAACTGTTCCTTTCAATAAACCAATAGACATCAGTGGTTCAATTATCCCTGCTATCCCTGTACATACATATATATTTTTCCCTTCCATCTTTTTTATTTTTATTTTTTAAAAGTATAAAAAACAAATAAAGAAAACAACAATAACAACAACAACAAAAACGAAAACATTAACAAAAAGACACAAAGCAGCACAAGAGCAGTACAATCAAAATTGAATTACAGACAGAACAACAGGTAAGCACCAATGGCTGCTGCACCACACATTGACAACTTCAAAGTGCATATTTCTGAAATCACATATAGACATACAATCTTGATCAAACAATCATGAACTGTTCCTTACCATAAAGCGACACAGGTCAACAGTGGCACCAGATTAGCCATCCTGCATATACACACATAGATACATATCTGTCCCTTTTTTCCCTTTCCTCCCCCCCCATTCCACCTGCTTCCTATCTTTGAACAGATTCCCTTCACAACCCCCAATCCACATTTCCATCTTCAGATTTCTACACCAGTGATACAATACGCTGCCTGCACATGAACCTCTGATTTATTTTACTTATGAGTATGGTATCCAACTGTGACCATTTGCCTACAAAGGCCCCAAATCCATACCTCTTCACAGCTGAGTAATATTCCATTATATAAAAATGCCACATTTTTAAAATCCAGTCCTCTGTGGATGAACATTTAGGTTGCTTCCACAATTTAGCTATTACAAATTGTGCTGCTATAAACATTGGTGCACATATACCATGGTAATATGATGCTTTCAGATCTTCTGGGAAAATACCCAGAAGAGGAATAGCTGGGTTGAATAGAACCTCTAGATCAAGTTTGCTAAGGAATCTCCAAACTAATCTCCACAGTGGTTGCACCAGTCTGCATTTCCAACAGTGCAGAAGAATTCCTATTTCTCCACAGCCTCACCAGCATTGGCTACTGGAAATTTTCTTAATGCTGGTCAGTCTTACTGGGGTGAGATGAAATCTCAGTGTTGTTTTTATTTGCATTTCTCGAATGACTAAAGATGTAGAACATTTTCTCATATATTTATTTGCCATTTGTATTTCTTTGTCTGAAAAGTGTGTATTCATCTCAGATGCCCATTTCTGGATTGGGTCTTTGAATTTGGACAGGTTCATGTTTTTTAATTCTTTGTATCTTCTAGATAGAAGACTTTTGCCTGAGGGACAGCCAGCTAGGATTTTTCTCAATTTGTGGGTTTTCTTTTCACTTTGCTGTTGATTTCTTTAGATGTGCAAAAACTTTTCAGTAAGATGAGGTCACAGTTACTGATTCTTTGAAGTGTTTCCCTTGCAGTATGATTTTTGTTCATAAACTCTGTGCCTACTCCTATATCTTCAAGATTTTTACCTACTTTCCCTTCCAATAGATTTAGAGTTTCTGTTTTAATATTGAGATCTGTGATCCACTTTGACTTGAGTTTGATGCATGGTGATATACTTGAATCTAGTTTCAGTATTTGGCAAGAGGCCAGCCTATTTTTCCAGCACCATTCATTAAACAGGCTATCCTTTTTCCAGTGAGGTTTTGGCCCCTTTGTCAAATATTAGGTGGCTGAGTGTGTTTGTGGTTATGGATGCATCTTCCAGTCTGTTCCATTGATCCTCAGGTCTGTTTTTTAGCCAGTACCAGGTTGATTTATTATAGTAACTTTGTAGTATAATTTCAGGTCAGGGATTGTGATTCCACCTGACTTGTCCTTGTTGCCCAAGATTGCTTTTGCTATTCTGGGTCTCTTCTGGTTCCAGATAAATTTAAGGCATGCTTTCTCTAGATCTGTGATGTATGTTAATGGTAGTTTAATGGGAATTGCATTAAATCTGTATAACATATGGCCATTTTCACAATGTTGGTTCTTCCTAACCATGAGCAGGGAATGTTTTTCCATTTATTGAAACCCTCATCAATCTCTTTTTTTCAGAGTACTGTAGATTTCATTGAATAAATCTTTTATATCCTTTGTTAGATTGATTCCTAAATATTTCAAATTCTTGGATGTTGTAGTAAAATGTATGGTTTCTTTAATTTCTCTTTCAGACTGTTTGTTGTTTGTGTATAGGAATGCTATTAATTTTTGGGTGTTGACTTTGTATCCAGCTAATCTGATGAATTTGTCTATTAATTGAAGGAGTCTTCTTGTGGAGTTTTTGGGGTCTTCCATGTAAAGAATCGTGCCATCTGCAAATAGTGATAGTTTTACTTCTTCCTTTCCTATTCTTATTCCTTTTATTTCTCTATCTTGTCTAATTGCTCTGGCTAATGCTTCCAGGACTCTGTTGAATAGTAGTGGTGACAGTGCGCATCCTTCTCTTGTTCCTGAATTTAAAGTGAAAGCTTTCAGTTTTTGCCCAGTTAGTATGATGTTAGATGTTGGTTTGTCATAGATGGCTTTGATCAGATTGAGGTAAAAGCCATCTATTCCTATTTTTTCTAGGGTTTTTAACATGAATGCATGTTGGACTTTATTGAAAGCTTTTTCTGCATCTATTGAGATGATCATATGATTTTTGTCTTTGATTCTATTGATCTGATGTATTACATTAATTGATTTGCGAATATTGAACCATCCCTACATTCCTGGAATACATCCAACCTGGTCATGGTGTATACTTTCCCTTATGATTCACTGCATTCTTGTTCCTAGTATTTTATTGAGTATCTTTGCATCTATGTTCATTAGGGAGATTGGCCTGTAGTTCTCTTTCTTAGTTGAGTCCTTCTCTGGTTTTGATATCAGTGTAATACTTGCCTTCAGAAATGAGTTAGGGTGAATTGCTTTCTTTCCAATTTCACTGAATAGTTTGAGGAGTGTTGGCATTAAATCTTCACTGAATGTTTTATACAATTGTGCTGTGAATCCATCAGGGCCTGGGCTTTTCTTTGTCGTTAAGTTTTTAATGATATTTTCAATCTCATTAATTGATATTGGGTTGTTCAGGATTTTTGTAACGTCCTGATTCAATTTTGGCAGTTCATACATTTCTAGGAATCTGTCCATTACTTCTGAGTTTTCTATCCTATGGGAGTAAAGATTTTCAAAGTAGGTATTAATGATCTTTTGAATTTCTGTGGGATCTGTAGTGATTTCACCCTTTTCATTCCTTATTGCATGAATTTGAATTCTTTCCTTTCCTTTTTCAATAAGGTTGACTAGGGGTTTCTCAATTTTATTTATTCTTTTGAAGAACCAACTCTTTGATTCATTTATTTTTTGGTAGTGTTTTCTTCATCTCAATTGCATTAATTTCTGCCCTGAGTTTTATAATCTCCTTTCTTCTTTGGGCTTTTGGTGTGACTTGTTCTTCTTTTCCTAAAAGTTTGAGGTGTAGCATTAGGCTATTTATTTGCTCTCTTTCTGTTTTCTTTATATGTGAGTTCATCGCTATAAATTTCCCCTGAGGACTGCTTTCATTGCATCCCACAGATTACGGTAGGTTGTATTTGCATTTTCATTTGTTTGTAGGTATTTTTAAATTTCTTCTTTAATTTCTTGTGTGATTCATTGGTTATTCAGGAGGTTGTTGTCTAATTTCCAAGTGTTTATAGGGCTTTTGGTGTTCCCTTTGTCATTAATTTCCAGTCTCATTGCACTGTGGTGAGATAATATGCGCAGGATAATATCAATTCTTTTGCATTTAGGTAGGATGTTCTATGGGCTAGAATGTGGTCTATTTTAGAGAAAGACTCATGTGCAGCTGAGAAAAATGTGTATTCTGATGTTGTGTGGTAGAACACTATGTATACATCTACTAAGTCCATTTTTTCACACCTTTGGTTCAAGTCTGTTATTTTTTTGCAGAGTTTTTGTCCAGTTGACCTGTCTCTTTGCATCAAACAGGTGTTTAGGTCCCCTATTACAATAGTGTTATTAATTATTTGGTTCTTCATGTCTGTTAAGATTTGACTTATAAAGTTTGGTGCTCCAGTATTTGGTGCATAAATGTTTAGGATTGTTATGTCTTCCTCTTGCAGTTTTCTGCTAACTAGTATGTAGTGGCCTTCTTTATCTCTTTTGATTGTTTTTGGATTGAAGTTTACATTATCTGCAAACATAATAGCTACCCCTGCTTTTTTCTGGGAACTTGTTGCATGGAAAATTGTTTTCCATCCTTTAACTTTCATTCTGTGGATTTCTTTATGAGTAAAATATGTTTTCTGTATACAGCATATTGTTGGATTTTGTTTCTTAATCCACTCTGCCAGTCTGTTTCTTATGACTGGTGAATTGAGGCCATTTACATTAATGGCTAGAAGTGTTATATGTTGGCTTATTCTTGTCATGCTATTTACTTGTTGCTTTCCTACTTTTGATATCTGTTTACTTGCTTGTTCTGTTTGAAGTTTCCTTTCTGTTGTTGTTCATGAGGTTGTGGTCTCTTTTTTCTCTGTCAAGAATTTCTTTTAGTGCTTTTTGTAATGTTGATTTGGCACTCATGAAGTTCTTCAGTTGTTCTTTGTCATGGAAATATTTTATTTATCCATTGAATTTGAAGGATAGTTTTGCAGTATGTATCAGTCTGGTTTGGAAGCTGTTTTGTCTCAGAATCTATAATACCTCGCTCTAGGGTTGTTTTGATTTCATGATTTCTGTTGAGAAGTCTACTGTGATAATGATGGGCTTTCCTTTATAGGTGATCTGTTTCTTTTCTCTAATTGCTTTTAATATTGTGTTCTCTTGCTGGATGTCTGGGATCATGACTATTATATGTCTGGGTGTGGCTTTATTAGGGTTACGGCTTGCTGGGGTTCTATATGATTCATTTAACTGCATTTCAGTATCTCTTACCATGTTTGGGAAATTTTGTGCTATTATTTCTGCAAATATTCATTTATATCATTTGCCTCTTGCTGTTTCATTGATTCCTATTATTCGGATATTATTTATTTTTGCCTCATCTTGTAACTGTTGGATTAATTTTCCCTGGATCCTTGATGACTTTAAGAGATCCTTCCTTTCACTGTTGCTAGCTGCTGCGCTGTCTTCAAGATCTGAAATTCTATCTTCAGCTTCATTGAAGTGATTTTGCAAGCTTTCAGTGGAAGTTTTCAATTCCTGGCAATCTGTTTGAGTCTGTTTCATGTGTTCTAATTCATTCCTAAATTGTTCATGTAATGTTTCCATTTGTTTCCTATGTTCTTCCATTCTTTTATCTGTTTCTTCTCTATAAGTGTGGAGCATTTCCTCCATTATTATTTTCTCTTCATTTTTTGCCTGAGAAATTAGTTCAGCTTTAATCTCTACTATGGCCTGATGAAGTTGTTTGTTTACTTTAGATGTGATCATTTCAGAAATTGCAGGTATGTGGCTTCTTAGTTCTATATCATTGTTTCCTGGACTTGTTCTGGGTGGGGTGAGTTCTGTGGCTGCGTTTTGCTCCTCTGTCTTGTCATTTTGGATGTCAGATGAAAAGCGTTGAGCTACACACTACCCAGACAGCTCACAGATGACTCCAGCAACCCTAGTTTACCTGGATATCAAAATTATCCCCAGATGTTAGCTGACGGTGAAGCACTGGGCCCTGGAATCCCAGATGATTGCTGAGATGCCCAGCTCAGAACCTACCTGCGATGGTGGGGCAAAGTTGTCTTGCCGGGCAGAGTACTGGAGTGGGCCTTACCTGTCAAAGGTCTGCTGTGAAGCCTGCTCTACTGTCTCTGTGAAGCTGGGCTCCCACTCTGAGGGAAACTTTAGGAAAGTCACAAAGGCGCTGCCACTCTGGTGGAGTTTATTCACCTGGCTATAGTCTCACGGGAAAAGCTGCTCCTGTAGCTCCGCCCAGCTGGTCTGCTGCTCTGCGGGAAAGTGGCACAGGTGTGGGTGCTGTAATTGCGCCCAGGGTAGGGCAGAGCACGGTGAACCTCGGGAATGCCACTCCCCTAGCTATGCTGAGCTGGTCTGGTGCTCTGCAGGAAAGTGGCATGGGTGCAGGCCCATAACTTTATTTTCAACAGAAAGAAACAGTTGAAAAGACTAGACAAAGCATATGACTAAAATATTTGGTTAATTGGACTACTATAAATTCTTTTTAAAATATAGTTCTCTGAAAGGAGCAGGAAAATTGAAACAGGAACAATAAATGTTGATAAAATATTTACAAAATGCATGCAGGAAGATTTTTATCTTTAAGGTAGTAACAACTAAAACTTATGATATGTGTATCAAATCAGCATTGTAAAAGTAGTAACTGTAATGCTTAAACTTCCCGCAACACTGAAAAACTTTAAATAAAAAAGCAATGAAGTCTCACCTTACATTTCTCTTTATGTATCTATATACCTATCATACACACACACACACTCACTCACTCACACACAAGTGAATACAGAATAACTGTGACAAATATGAAATCACACATGTCCATTAGTAAGTAGAAATTAAAGTTAAAATATGAAATTATAAAACAAGGTTAGCTTGACCACTATGAAAATCTCTACTGCAAGTTCCACATAATAATACTTAAAATAATGACTTACAAGTTTAAATATAGAATTATAAGCAATATGACAGCAGACAAATACAAATAAAAAGAAATGAGTCATGTCTTGATGCTAGGCAAGTAGACTTCATGAAATAATTTTATTAGAACAAAGTAGGGAACATGATATTGAAGTATACAGCAAAGTAGAAATATAAAATTAATATTATTGAACTAAGAATTTAAAAGGTATTTTTATAAATTGAAAAGTAAGAAATTATAAATAAAGATGCAAATAATAGGTGATATAATGTACCTCTTGACAGTGAAAAGGAAATAAAATTCAATAAAAATTCAAATGCATTAAGTGATGTACTCTATAAATATTATCTTGAATAATCAAACATTATATTCTTGTAAAAAAGCTCTATTTCTCTCAATTTTACAGGATGTCTGAAAAAAATTACTCATATATTGGCCTAAATAAAACATAAATCATACAAGGAGTAAACGCAAAACTTTTATCTGAAATTAAAACCCTGGTTAATAGCAAAATTGGTGGTTTTGTACTGATGTAATAACCTTCCTTTCTGCGTGTTGTGTCCACACAGACACACTACCAGATACTGAGAGAAATTAAATAAACACACAATTAAAAAAAAAAACCATCTGAAGTGGTGGTGCATTGCTGTAATGCCGGCACTCAGAAGGCCAAGAGAGGAGTATCTCTGCAAGTTTGCAGCCAACCTGTGCTACAGAGTGAGTCTAAGGACAGTCTGAACTGCATAGTGAGACCCTGTCTCAAAAAATGATAATAAATAAAATAAAAGGCTGGAAAAGGAAATAAAAAACTGGAAAAATAGCATAATATTAAAAATAGCATAATATAATCCCTATGCATAACTATAATAAATGAAAAGTTCCATGAAAGAAACTATGCAAAACAAGTCTGTTGAAATAAATCTGATACAGATTTATCTGCGGGTTCCTCGTTTTTGGGAGCTGTTCACCCTGGATAGAAACGGGTAATAGACCAACATCTGGCATCCGAACAGGGACATGAAAACGAAAGGATTTAAACGAAAAGAGTCTAGTAAAGAGACTAGTAAAAAGGATTTAAATAAAAGGAGTCTTCAAGACTACAAAAAAGGATTTAATTCAGTGCTCAACAGACTGGAGAAGAGTTGACGGAGATCGGCTTGTTAGCGGCAGAGACGCCCGGCAATCCCACGTTTCGCGCGTGTCGGGCGGGCCGCGCGGAGGGCCCCAAACGCCGGGAGCGAGGAGGAAGATCGGCTGGGTCCTAACGCCCTGAGAACACAGACAGCTCGGTCCCTCCCGCCTCCCGAGCCAGCGCAGCTCGCCCGCGACTCCCGACAGAGATCGGCTCTCTGGCGGCGGCAACGCCCAGCGGTCCCACGTTTCGCGCACATCGGGCGGGCTGCGCAGAAAGCCCCAAAGGATAGACTGGAACCTTGGAACCTTCATGCCTGCAGGGACTCCAAAAACTGGTGAGATATCGGCGCTCGCAACCAGATCACCGAGTGGGAAGGAGATCCATCCCTATACCTGCAGGGAACCCTGGGAGGGCGGGGGAGTGGTCTTACACACCTCACCCAGATCACTAGGTAGGGAGTATCTAACCAATATCTGTACAGCCTTTTAAGCGGAACTCTCAGCAGAAAGCTTAAGGGACATTCCCCCAAAGAAAAGTCATTGGAGCAAGCTATGCAGCAGACCTTTGCCTGCTGAACTGACTGGGGAATCCACTGCTCAATATTTTGAATCAGATACCCAACAAAAAGGAAAGACAAAAGAACAAATCTCAGCAGAAAGCTTAAGGGACATTCTCCCAAAGAGAAGGAATCATTGGAGCAGCCTTTGCAGCTGACCTCCGCCTGCTGAACTGCCTTTGGAATTTATAACTCCACATTTTGAATCTGATACCCAAAAATGGGAAAACAGAGGAGCAAAACTCAGTCTCAAAACTCAACCCAACCCAGAACAAGTTTTGAAGAGGAAGAAACAAGGGAACCAGGAAGCCTCATAACTTCAAGATATGAAACGATTGCATCCGAAATTAAACAACTCCAACAGGCCATGAAAGAGCTTAAAGCAGAAATAACCCACATACCCACAATCATTTCTCAGATAAAAAACGAGATGAAAACAATGATGGAAGAAATGCTCCATCTA